>KZ810487.1:56845-77213 GCA_000696205.2 Oncopeltus fasciatus
AGTGTTTCATTTTCTATATATATATATGTATCTATCTATATATAAATATATATATGTAAATCTTGAAAAGTATGTTTCTAATTCGACAATAATAGAAATTTAATTTTGAGATTTTAATGGAATTATTAATTTTGAGACATTCATAATTAGTTTAGGAGGCATATTGAACACTATATAATGAGTGCCTTCAGGACCATGAATTTCTAAAGAGATAGTTAACTGCTTTCATAGATCACTAAATTCATTTTGCAATAAATAGTACAGAGTAAATCTATTTGTCTGTGTTTTTCCAGAACTGGCCTCATCTTACAAAGAATAAAGAAAATACCAAAGCAACTTATTATTCACCAGAGCTTCACATGGACCAGAGGTCTTCAGATTATGCTCCAGCCTTGCAGAACATACCCCCCTCCCCCCTTCCCGCGCCGGTGTTCCGCCATCTTGGCACGCCCCGCGCCCCCCCACCCTAGGCAGTCGTGTGTAGACAGCTCTCACGCGCCAGTCTGCTCCTCAACGGGCCTTGCTGTCGTCTTCCTGTCGAACCGGCTGCCGGCTAACTGTGTGGTACTCCTCGACCATTGATTCTGCTCCCGTCTGGATTTAGTGTCTGTGTACCCAGTGAAATGAGTTGATACCGCCGGATATCTGACAGTTCGTCGGGTATCGGAAATAAATTTTATAATTTTTTATTAAAAAAACCTATCAGAACTGTGCTGTCTTCCTCTCAGATAACTCCTAAAGGATGGCCGAGGACGAAATCCTTTTCGACGACGTCTACGAACTCTGTGAGATCATTGGAAAGTAAGTCACCCTTATCAAAACACTTAGCATAACCTTGCGCCCTCCTAGAGATAAGGTAGCCGACTGCTACTAGCCTCCCAGTGAAGGGAGGAACCGCTACACTCCTGTCAAACTAGTCTATTATCACTCGTTTAGCTTTAATGACTGAATTCACGCTTTCTATACTAATACAATTTATATATTTTAAAATAATTGGAAGTATACTTCCTTAATTTATCAAAATGATACATGTATGTACTAAGTGCATGGCTAAGTACATCTTTACTTAGGCCTGTTTTTACTTAATTAGAATAGTGCCTGTTAATTATTCAATCTAAGTTATACATTATCAACCCTTGATTTTGACCCCTTAATTCTGAAAAAAATATTTATAATATTAATTGTTAAACTTATTTTAATTTGTTATTAATATTTGTACAATATTACCAAAGAAATTGGTTCATTTGTCAATCAAAATTTTCATTTTACGTAGACTTAAATTTTGTAGTTCATGAAATTTGAATTATTTATTTTCTTCTAAGCTGTTAAAGTAAATCTTCTTCTTTTTAGTTTACTGTTTGTCATTATTTATCATAAAAATAATTCAAATTCAAGTAATTGTTTTTGAATGATATTTCTTGCTTTAGTTTTGTTTGTACACAAACTGTATGTGTAGTTTATTCACACATACATTATATTTTGTGCCCAAGGCATTCGAATATATATAAGATTTATAAATAAATAAATAAAATGTGCATTAGACTCACATTTTTCACTAAAAGAATTTAGGGATATCATATAAATATTTTATACTTTCTGAACAAAATTCATAGAAAGTAATTGTTCTTAGGTGTTGTTTGTTTTGATTAATTAATTAATTAATTACTGTTACTGAGCAGTACAAATCCGTAATTGGATTTGATGTTCCATGTAATATAGAGTACTGTTCTCCCAGGCACTTAGCTACCCTAGCCCCACCTGAATTGGGTCAACCAGGCCCTGATCTTTGAATGCTTTGGACAACTGGTGAAACAAGATCTTGATCTGTAAGCAGTTGTAAGGTTTCTTATTTCGTGTCAACTTTCTTCTGTGTATTATGTCTTTTGGAATGAGAAAAGAGTGAAACTTATGCATTTTTATTTATGTATCTTAACTTTCATCTAAAATAAATTATATATATATATATATATATATATATATATATATATATATATATATATATATATATATATATATATATATATATATATATATATATATATATATATATATATATATATATATATATATATATATATATATATATATATATATATATATATATATATATATATATATATATATATATATATATATATATATATATATATATATATATATATATATATATATATATATATATATATATATATATATATATATATATATATATATATATATATATATATATATATATATATATATATATATATATATATATATATATATATATATATATATATATATATATATATATATATATATATATATATATATATATATATATATATATATATATATATATATATATATATATATATATATATATATATATATATATATATATATATATATATATATATATATATATATATATATATATATATATATATATATATATATATATATATATATATATATATATATATATATATATATATATATATATATATATATATATATATATATATATATATATATATATATATATATATATATATATATATATATATATATATATATATATATATATATATATATATATATATATATATATATATATATATATATATATATATATATATATATATATATATATATATATATATATATATATATATATATATATATATATATATATATATATATATATATATATATATATATATATATATATATATATATATATATATATATATATATATATATATATATATATATATATATATATATATATATATATATATATATATATATATATATATATATATATATATATATATATATATATATATATATATATATATATATATATATATATATATATATATATATATATATATATATATATATATATATATATATATATATATATATATATATATATATATATATATATATATATATATATATATATATATATATATATATATATATATATATATATATATATATATATATATATATATATATATATATATATATATATATATATATATATATATATATATATATATATATATATATATATATATATATATATATATATATATATATATATATATATATATATATATATATATATATATATATATATATATATATATATATATATATATATATATATATATATATATATATATATATATATATATATATATATATATATATATATATATATATATATATATATATATATATATATATATATATATATATATATATATATATATATATATATATATATATATATATATATATANTATATATATATATACATAATATGTGGGAGTTAATAGAATAAGTAGAAGAAAGGGTTCAGGAAACTAATAAAACAAAAATGTTAATTTTTCTTGTAGTATACAAGATAAGTAAAATGCTATTTTAAAACATTTATATTTAATAGCATTATTGTGAGTAGCATAAGTCAAATATTTAACAATATATCTAGAATGGCTGTGTACTGCTTCTCATCCTATCCCAGTCAGCCTGAACCAGCCTTAGAGAGCTCTCCTTTTTTACTTGTTATCAATTCAGGCCTTTAATATAAAATTAATCGTTACTTCTTATGCTTATCATTAATGAAGTATGGGCAATCTTATTTTTTTTTTTTCTAACTAAGAGTTTAATATTTTACATACATAATTTTTATACAGTCCAGGAAAAAGTGTTATATTTTTTTATATAAAACCATCTAGTTTTGTAGGCTGGAGAGAAGATTTTTCTTATGAATTTATACAATTAAAAAAATTTCTTTTTTTTGCTACATTAGCATTATGTGTAATTAAAATATTTACTCAGGGTGTTATTAAATTAACTTTTATTAATTATAAGCTTTAACTTAATAGAAGAGGAATATTAAATTTAATATACTGTTAGATTTTGAATGATTTGCAAAATTTTAATTTTAGTACAATTTATTAATAAAATATTTTTTTTTACTCTATTTGCTATCAGAGCAGATTTTCAATTCAATTTCCAAAAGGGATCGATTGACAAATTCAAACCTTTTTGTATTTACTTTTCAGAATTATCACACCACACTATGAAAGGAACTTCTAAATTTTAATTTCATGTATTATAAAAATTAAAAATAAAATAAATTACAAATTCAGAGCATAACTATGAAATAAATCAATGCTGATCAGTATGTAATGAAATCAAAAATATTTTTAAAACATAAAATTAATGTTTTTTTTATTGTATCAATGTTCTTTTACTACAGAAAAAAGCAATTGTATACAATGTTTTTTTTTTTTTTTAATAATATAATAATGAAATAAAATTATGTTCATACAATTAACAGGCAATTTAAATTATTAGGATAATGTAAGCATTGAATAAGCTTCCTATATAATGAAAAATATTTCTATTAAAGTATGAAGGAAGAGCTCTAGGGCCTCGAGTAGTAGTTTGATGTACTTCTACAGAATCTATCCAATTTAATCTCTGACTCAAGAGTTTATTTGATTTTCTCAAAGTGTTTTTAAAAGTCATTATGTGGTTAGAGTTGACTAACATCGTATCACATCACATGATTCTTAAATAGCATGGTTGATGATTAGTTGGCCGTCTCGAATATCGTGTGAGAATGGTCGGGGTTTCGGCCAGGAAGAAAAAATATACACCACAATTTGGAGTAATATTTTTATTTGTGCCAACGTTTCGGCTTAACTAGTAAGCCATCATCAGGGCAATGGTGTTGGGTGGAGAGATCTCCCCAGGGCAGTGTCTGTTCACCGACACACACTGTGAACAGACACTGCCCTGGGGAGATCTCTCCACCCAACACCATTGCCCTGATGATGGCTTACTAGTTAAGCCGAAACGTTGGCACAAATAAAAATATTACTCCAAATTGTGGTGTATATTTTTTCTTCCTGGCCGAAACCCCGACCATTCTCACACGATTTTCGAGACGGCCAACTAATCATCAACCAAGTTATTAAAATAGGTGATTAAGTTTTTCATCAATAAATTTCTATCCACAGACCATTGTCCATATTAAAATAGTGTATAAATTTTCACGATTCTGTTGTAATAAGAATGATTTATAAATAAATTTTATTTTATTTTTATGTAAGATATTGCCGGCAACAATGAGAGATATAGCGGGTTGTGATTGAGAGGTTTCGGTTATATTAATTTGACGTGTGTACACGTCACAAATTACAATCTAATATGTGTGTTTTTGACAGGTTTTGAGTTACAATAAAGGCTTTGTATTTTATCTGTTTTTTTTTTTTGTTGTTTTTTGTCTTTGACCCTTANTTATATATACATATATGTATAAAATAATTAAATATAAACATGTCCATGTTCATGTGCATGAACGTGTGTGTGTGCTGACTTCGATTGTAAGTAGATGTTTCTTTTAATAATTAATCACCCTAAACAACTGATAAAAATTAAATTATCTGGGAATAAATTTAAAGGATTCAAGGAACTTGGGTTAAATAAAATTACCTTATTTTTACTTTTAATGAAGTCATTATTTTTATGCAAAATCGCATGTAAGACGACAAATGAAGCAAACTTTTTTTTAAATTTAAAAAATGAAAACTGCTTCTAGCCTCTGATCATATAACTATTAATAATCAACAAAGCTTAGATTAATATTAAAGACCAATTGATTTATTTTTGTTTTTCTTTCTTTTACAAATGCTAAAATCTTGACATTCATTTTTTCTTATTGAGCAGGCATCAAAATAGGAGATACAGATATAGAGACTATGATCTCTTTTTGTTCACAAAATACTGCATAAGTGATTGTGCTACAATTAAGTTATTTTAATTACTTATTGCAGCTTGCTATTTCTAACGATTGTTATGCCTGACTGTAATGCCCCAGATGATGTTTTATAGAGTGGAACATGCTTCTTTTTTAAATATATTTTCCAACAGAAAGAAAAACCCCATTTCTGTTCTAGCTTAAAGTTTATTTGCTGAAATAAAAAGTTTATAATTTTAAATTGAATACTAAAGTATTTAAAACTATATACGCATTTCCATTATGAAATAGAATTCTCTCTGCATAAAGCTTATCTCTACTTTGATAATGTATTTCTGGTATTTAATTTAAATTAGAATCTCTTGCAAAATATTGAATTTCATTACTTACCTTTCTCCGATTAAATAACCAATGTTATTCATTAGTTATTAAAAATATTTTCTTGCATTAGTAAGACACATGCCATTTATACTAAATATTTTTATGTTATTTTATCAACAGTTCATTTTTTATTAAGTATTTAAAAGATATATTACATATTTTCTTCCAAGCAATATTTCATTAGGCAAGATTGTGCCCATATAAATCAAATTTTCTTCATATTATGTTATTTAGACTAGGACATTGATTACTGATTATGCCTCACCACTATCATATTTTATTTTAGAAATTATTTATTTTTCATATCATGTACTTTAAATTGGTTATTGTATAATAGGCTGAAATATAGTTTTAATTCTTGTCATAGGTTTTTTAGTTATTTACAAATTTTTCTTCTTGCATTCTACTAATATGATTTTTTGAATTTAAATAATAGAATATAACAATTACTTTGATGATCATGTTGGTTTTTTAATTAAAAGTTGTTTTCTCCATGCAAATAATGTTAGAAATTTTTTTAGACCATTTTAGTCATGGTGCTGTTCTCTAAAGAACATGTTTTAGTTTAAGAAAGAGTTGCTAAACTCATTTTACTTCTATGTTGAATACTATTAGACTTGAAAAAAAAAAAAAAAATTGAAAATTCTATTTTTCTGTTTGTTTTTCTTATGTAACTAAAACGAAATAAACTAAACAAATGCAAAATAAGAATTAATATTTGATTAAGCTAAATCTGGATGTTAATCTCCAAATGAAGTTGTGAAGAATTTTTGATGTTTATATTATAGTATTCCAAGGAGTAATGATTTTTCAACATCTTTGAACAGTTTACATCGCATATAAAACCAGAGATTTTTAATAACTTGTTTTCATTTAAATGCAACGAAATTGAAATTATCCCAAGAATGTACGAATGAAAAAAATCTGTCTCAATAAAAACTAATTTCACATGGTGTGGAGTTGCAGCAAAAGTCTTAGGAGCAGTGATTTAGATCTTCAAAAATCCTTTGCTCGTAAGACGTCGTCCTTTTTTTGATAGGACTGTTTGTTTCCTTGCTTTAGGCCTACAAGGTTCTCCTCAAAATCAGTCGTCTTTAACCCTGATTCGAAAGAGTTGGAATAAATGTAGGGGATGTTTGAGAATTTGCCGAAACCAAATATGGAATAATAATCTTTCCACATCAAATCTTCCAATTCTAAACAAACCTGGAAGTGGGTTGGAATTTTTGAAAGACAGTGATTTCGAGATTTACTCTTGGACAACCTGTATAGCTATAATTCTGTTGTGAAGCAGGTTCCCATGGGGAAATCAAGCAGCTTTTGAAAAATTGTCATCGATCCTGTATTGGAGAAGCAAAAATATTCTGTCTGTACGCGCGCTGATGTTGGCAATTTTTACAAGAAGAAAACCTAATTCGTTATTTAAGCTTCCTTTTGCTAACCATTGAATGATTTCATTAATGGAAAAAATCGGTCGGTGGCGAAGGGAGGTATAGGGGGGACCAAAATTTTAAATCGTAATATCTTCGTTATTATTAGTTTTACAAAAAATGTATTTAGAGTGAAATTAGTGTAGAATGTAATTTTACAATTTTTATGTTCTATTATATTTTAGGAAACGAATATTAAGAAAGATATTTAAGAATGTAATTTCGATAGGTGGGTGGGACCAATAATTTTTAAAAGATAGAAACCAAATTCGGTGTTAGGGCTTTTCATTGAAAAGTCTTGAAAGAATTAGATTTTTCGATGAAGGGGAGGTTATCTTGCAAATGTGCAAAATTTATTGCAAACTTTAGTGGACCTACCTCTTACACTAGTTGTTCTCTCCGGATTTTAAATTAAATTTTGTCATTTACTTATTGAGAAAGTAGACTACGCAAATTCTGTATGGCGTACTTTTATTTATATAAATCGATAATATTTGATCGATTAGATAGCCTTCACTACTGTGTCTCCTGGAAAGTAAAATCCAGATTTATTGCCTCCTCATTTCTACTATAGGTTGAAGGAATATTCATAATCTTCAACTTAATTAATACTAGCCATAAATAAAATTATAATTGAACTTCAATAAAAATAAAGTAAAATGTCTATCTGAGACTGTAGGAGATTAACATTTAATTTATGGAATGAAAATATATCGAAAAAGTAGCCAAGTTTACCAACAGGACATAACATTCAACTCAGGGCTGAAAAGTCATCAAATGGCTTTAGGGTCACCGATAATTTCTCCGATCCTATCTAATAAACACCAACAATTATAATTACTAATATATATTATAATATAATTCCATATGAGATACTAAGCGCTCTTAGTAACCCTGCCACTTACACTGGTCTGGAGAATTAAATCTTTTGAAAAAAACCTATCTGCATTTGATGAAGAATTAATGAAATTAGAAAAGTGGATGGAGATTTAATTTGAAAACTGCTCATTAGACGATGGCTGTGTCAAATGGATACATTTATTATTTATGCTCACAATAATCGCTTCGTTGATAATGACTCTATATGCTCTGGTTCTTCGTATGTAGATTTTACATGGGTTTGACTTATTTCTCAAGAGATTATTCCTATCGATCAGTTAGCAGGGGGTTTCCAAGGAAAGGATTAGTCAGCAACTTGTAAGTGTTCAGAAATGTAGTCAAGGAAAACCAATATATTAGGGATTCTGTCAATGAATTGTAAATAAAGACATATTTATGAACCAAATAGTTTTTATTTTGTCCACTGTTTCGACCTGTATTTCGTTGAACAGAGAGAGTTAGCCACGAATACAGTATAAGTTAATTCATGGCCGAAAAGTTAATGATATTATTAAACAAACCTTAATAAAAATATTATTATTATTTAACATTAACCTTTTTAATCATGTTTCAGTTTCTCATCGGTATTCTTGGCTAGTTCTCTCTTCATTACCCCTATAGGTCAGACTGAAACGTTGTCCAAAATAAATTTTTTTTTAATAATAAGTAAAAAACCATAGACCTATTCCGAAATAATCCTGATATCTGTCTTTTATTAACTAATTTATGGTAAACATATTAAAGGGTATTTATAGGGCGTAATAACTTTGAAGTTGATTGCCCTTCAATGATCTACTACTACTACTACTACTACTAGACCTATTCCGACATTTTCTCCCCCATTAAATCAACAGTCGATTAGGATCCTGTACGCCTATAAATGTCTTCTCCTTCGGCATGTTATCCACTGGCAACAGACAAGGGGTTTCGAACGAAAAAATACAATTCTCTCTAAAGGAACCTAGGGACCATTGGTCTTGACAGATACTTATCTTACTGAGTCAAAGGGATAATTAACGGTAACAATGATAACTCTATATATCTGATGACTGATAGTGAGAGATTATCTTCTTGATGTTGGCTACTTTGATGCATATCGTTTTCAATAGAAACAATCTATATCATTGTACATTTTTATTATTAAATAATTCTATTACTTTTTTTTTTTGGCTTTAGCAGTTCAGATTTTAAACACCATCTGAATTACATGAAAATTCAACTGAATGATACAATAATATTTATTTCATTATTTTTACAGAGTAATCAAAATAGTTGCTATTATCTCCTCTGCGTATTTCGATATTTTGCTAGAGTTATTCAGTAAAATACAGAATACTTAATATATATTTATTAATATTACTCGTGCTCTACATAAGGGCACGCCATCCATTTTGAAATATGCCTGCCGATGACTAATATAATAGCACTGATAAATTGTAAATTTTACGTTCAATTCATGCAGTAAATACTAAAACACTAATATTTACATAGAACATTACCATCTTAAATAAGTTGTGTTAATAACATTTGCAACAGGCTTGTCACTTACTCAGTTATTGAAGTAGTGGAAAAGTATGTACACTGATCTCGATTTAATATGTTCAACTGAAGTGGGAATCCTCTATTGAATCTTTGATGCTGTCCACTGATCACCAAACAACTCTGAAGAGCCAGATATATCAAATAGGAACTTGTAAAATATAAACTGGGCCAGACCGATCCTTTCCGAACTACCTGTTTGTTCTAGCTAGCTTCCAAAGAGGTACGAGCATCTCCTTCATGACGTAATTGACTAAATGTATGATTGTTATTTATTTATTTTTGTATACCCACCTCATTGCTCGCCCATCTTTATATTTTCCATCAAAAATTAATAGAAGGATTTGTAATAAAAATTCTGAAGTACCAAATTTGATTTATATTCTTAATAAGAGGGTCTGCTCAACACTCGTAATTATATTTATTGTTATTTTTCTTCAAATCGATTTTTCGTTAGAAGGTTATAGAATAAAATTGTTATAAAATTACATTTTAACGCATTTTTTTTTCTATTTTTAACAGCAATGAAGATATATAAGATTTTCCAACGTTCTTCCTTTAAGCGACTTACCATCCACCATCTCAGCTATTATCGAGCTCTTCCGACACTTTGAAAACTAATCTCAAAAGCAAAAGGATCTGTTCATGTCTCGTAATCCTGGCCCGCATATTCAAATCCCGTCTTTTTATCGAAAAATGAAAGCTTGCCCTCAGAGCCATGGGTGTTCAGTATAGAATGGCTATAAGTATGTATCCCATATCCCCTCCCTCCATGACTAAGTGGTTGAAAAAGTAATAATTCAAAATAAGGGCTTTTAAAAGATAAGAATTGTTTATGAAAAATTAATGCGAGGGAATAGAATAATAAATCTATCTGTCCCAGCCGAACTCGAACCTGTATCTCCTTCTTTCCGGGCCGGTATGCTAACCATTGCACTACCGGGAGAGCTAGATAACGTATTTAATTCCTAACACACTAGCGAGAGTCAAACCTACGAGAATACATCGTCTTATGCTCGAAGGAGCTGACTGTCTAGCTATTTATCGACTCTTCATTATTTACTTTTTATTTTCATTTATAAATATTAATTTAGTTGTGGTGTATTATCCCAAGTAATACAACGGCATAATACACCACAACTAAATTAATATTTATAAGAGTTTGTTTTATTGGGAATATAATTAATAAAATTAATCCTTACTTCTAGGGGTTAATTAATAAAATTAATCCCTACTTCTAGGGGTTAATTAATAAAATTATATTTTCCAATCTTCCAATTATATTTAATAATATCCAAAACTCGCTTAAAAACATTTTAAATTTACATTATCTTTAAATGAACAACCATATGAAGAAAGCCAACAAAGGCGGACACACTTTTAGTATAATATATAATAACGTATTTACAAATTTAATATATAATAACATAAATACAAAGGTAAATAAAACTAAAAACCACTTTCACATGATAAAAGTTTTAATAGGTAGATTAGTTAACTAATTCTTCAGGTTAAAACTAAGAATATCAAATTAACTGTCCTGCCATTTATACAAAAACAAACATACTCCAGCATGATATAGGAATGCCCCTAATTGATTGACTACAGGGCTTTGCTTAAACATAATACAATACATACAATTTTAAATTTTTTATTGGTTTTTTAATAGGAGTGTTAAAATTGGCAATTNTTAATAATAATAATATATCACACTTACACTGAATGTTTTTAAAGGCTCATTTTCATGCCCAAATTCATCTTCAAAAGTGCTTCCGACATTCGAACATGGAGTTCCAGGCTGGAACATCTGTAGCGCCTCGCGGAATGGTATTACTTCTCTAACGTCACGTTTCGATTCAACTGAGAATTATCAGTGCATTCCTGGGCTTAGAGCAGTTTAATTTTTTCTTATTAAGTATCGTTGTTGTGTGTTTCTTGTAATTTTAAAAATCTTTCACGATATTACTATATAAATTACATAAAAATGGAAAGTTTTTGACCGTAGAGATTATTAGTAAATTTTTTTTGTTGGGGTTCGGTTAAGGTTGATCCAAAAAAATACAATTTAAAAAATACACAACAAAAAAAAATCTACTAAATTACATACCGTTTTTCTAATCTCATTCACGATCCGACTGCACCAATTTCCATGCCTCCCAACCTTAAAAATGTCTAAAACCATATAAGTGTGTATTCTGAAGATATCCAAGGTAACCTCAATGTAGGCCTGCCAACCTCATTCACAATCGGACTGAAACAATTTCCTAAGCAATCCTATCATCAGAATCTTTAAACCCTCACGATTCCGTATTTCGAAGATAGTCAAAGTAGACCACATTCAATCCGCGCCATCTCATCCGATCTCTGTCTGCTCCTCTCGTGTATAACCTTTAAGTGGGTGTCCTGAAGACTCTGCAAGGTGACTTGTTCAGTCTCACGTACATCATTCACGATCAGACTGCACCATTTTCCCATTCAATCCTTCCTACAGTCCTTCTAAACCCCTGAAAGATGGAGCACTGAGAATATTCGAGATGATCTTCATGCAGTCCTGTCATTCCTCATACCGATAACCCATTCAATCCTACCTACAGAACTTCTAACTAGACCCTTGAAATACAGAATTCTGTAAGTTCTACAAGCTGACATGTGCTGTCTCGCCTACCTCATTCATAATCGGACTGAAATAATTTCCCATACATCCCTTTATTCAGAATCTTTAAACCCTCACGATTCCGTATTTGAAGATAGTTCAATAGGACCACATTCAACCCTCGCGATCTCATTCGCTTTCAGACTGCTCCAATTGATCGTGTAGAACCTTTAAATGGGTGTCCTCAAGTTCTACAAGCTTGTGCAGTCTCACCCACCTCATTCACAATCGGACTGAACCAATTTCCCTGAACCTCTAAGTTTATCTGTAGCACCTTTAAGATCTGAAGATATTCAAGAAGATCTTCATGCAGTCCTTCCTACCTTATTCCTCAGAGTGATGTCTCATGCAACCTACGTATAGAACCTTAAAATCCCTGAAGGTTGTACAAGGTGACATTCATGTAGTCCTTCCTACCTCATCCCTCTTACCAGTTTCCCATTCGATCCTGACTACAGTACTTCTGGACCCCTGATATACAGAATTCTGGAGGTTCTACAAGGTGACCTTCATGCTTTCTTGCCTTCCTCCGAGGATTGCAATCCGGCTGCATCAATTCCTTATGTAGCCCAACCGAAAGAATCGTTAAGCCCCTGGAGAGGATTGCTCGTCGCACTTTGGAGTTTCAGCTTAAGAGAGAGAGAGGCTGACAATTAACAAAGACAGCTGACTAACGAAGCTCAGGATTCTGAAGGGCCTCGGACCTCCTCAAAAGGTGGAATAGTTTATAACTCCAATTAACTGCATACTTATTTACACAGGCTTCATTAATAGTCTCGGAAGCTGAGCCCTCAGCTCCCTTGGCCCTTTAGCTCAAAGACTAATTGTACTAAAGGGTTAATAATAAAAGCGTTATTCGCCGGACGTGGCTGCGTTTGGATTTTCAGGCTGATTTTACAAGATGAAGAAACATTGCGGAATATTTCCTCCTTTAAAATATATCAAATGAATTCAGAAAATGTGGTTATCGTTTTGTAAATTATTAAATGGATTTGTTCTTGATTTAAATCGATTAATTTGGGAGGAAAGAGTAATGTCGCTGAAGAGATAATTGAATAATCGCCAATATCCTCGATATTATTTTGTCAAGAAAAATGAAAAAAAAAAAATAAATAAAATAAAATATAAAGATTCAGGACATCAAGACCTAGGTTAGTAACGCGTGTGTTTAGGATGTGTTTATTTGCCAACCTTGGCACACAAAAGTATGTGGTCACCTTATTTTTCCCCTGAATAAAACATGTTACAATTAGGCCTAGGTGATCTCAAGAGTATGNTATAAAAAAAAAACGCTTTAAAATTGAATTTTATAACATTTATATTCTTCAACATTTTTACAAAATATAAGGAATATATATGCCAATGAAGTATGACGGTTGAGCACCTTCCCCTAGCCCTCCCAATTTTGATTGCTTGAAAAAAGGAAAACATTTGTCATGGGATTTGTGTAAACTGAGCATATTTCATTAAGATTAAAAATAGGTTTGAGCTTACTAGCAAGAAAGGTTTAGAAATAACTTATTTTATTGTTCATTAAGGTTAGAGGCGATAAGACCAATATTGCTATTTGCTCTCTTCAATATTTTCCTCAATAAGCAGTTTTTTTTAAATGTAGTAAACAGTAAAAGTTAGAAAATTACTTTTTACAACATATTATTGTTCTATGAAATTTTTTGCAAAGATAATAATTACAAAGTTGTGGTATTGAATTGTTGATCCTCTCCTCATCACCCCCACCCCCTACGTTTAAAAATTTTACATAAAATTAAAAAAAAATATATAAATAACTATAATACATAAATATTTTAATTAGCGAGCACTTCACTTGATGGAGAAGTTGCCCAATGACAGTCTCATAAATAACTATTTGCAATATTTACAATTACAGTTTTGTTTTTTTCTAATTATTGCTATGTAGTGTTGGCAATGAGGAGTTCACGCGGCCATTTCCTATTCAGGCTGCGTGGTGGGTTATCAGGATGGGTAATACTAGATAGAGTTTGGGCTTAAGGATTGGGATGCAAGGAAAGGTCAGAGTGGAATTTATTTAAAAAAAGGTTGTGATGACGTCTTTAACAAAAGGGATTTAATGGTCATTTCCAGAAAAATGTTTAAATACCGAATTTGGTAGCTCTATTTTCAAAGGCGCGAGAGAACCAACGGACAGACAGACACATTTATTTTTGTACATATGGAGTTCTGTGAACCGTATTTTCAGCTTATCCTTAGCAGGATTTGTGAGGATCTAATAAAATGGCGGCACCAAAGTGAATAGATTGACCTCCATGCAGATATCTGCTCCCAGAATCATTTGGCCAAAGTTTTTCTAGGATTTCTGTATCAGAACGCTATGGAAATATAGTCCGGAACGGGATCTGTAGGCATATGAAGTCCAGATAAGTCGATATCCCATCGAGGCGAGGTTTTTACTCTGAAGTATCGATATTTACCTAGACTTATCGACATATCCGCTGTACCGCAGGACTCTGGCATTCATTAACAGACCTCGCCTCCAGCTCAATTTATATCCTTTTCTTTTCCCGCTGGCCCTCCATTGGCTTTTCCTATAATAAATTGCTTCCCTTCTTCTTTCCTTCTACATTTTCACGAATGTAATTCTGGAGTTATGCAGAGCAGTGGTATTTACAGGTAGCTACTCCATTCTAATTACGCAGGATTTTTTGAGGCTTGTGTTATCCAAACCAATACACTTTTTCAATACATGCATATATAGTTTGAACTAATTAAATATATTTTTCCCTTAACTCATGAGACTTCAGATAGAAAAGGAAAAGTTTTTTTGTATCCGAGTTATTCAATTGTCCTAAATTAAAAGACTCTCTCCATCCCCTCCATTGCCCTCAAGAATACCTGAAATTTAGGCCGAAATTTTAGGCTACTTTCTTTGTTTAAAATTTAGTCCAAACTTGGTCTTGAGACCGAGTCCCCGAATGAGCAAAGTTTTTTGTTTCTCTAATTTCAATTTTAAATTTAGAGCATTATAAGGTAATATAATAAAAAGTAAATATACTTTGATTTTAGCAAATTCTAAATGAATATTGAGGTTGTTCCCAAGTCAACTTCTTAATATATTTTCTGATCTAATCTACTAGACTCCTCACTAAAACTTATATGTGTGAAGGGTGGGGGGGAGGTCTGTAAATTATGTAACCTTAAATCTTTAGTTTTAAAGTGTAATCTTCAATATATATATTCCATAAATTGTTTTTTATTTATTTTTTTATACTCATGTTAAGGAAAATGTTTAATGTAAGTTCAAGAGTTTATACTCGTTTTAAACCGGTTATTTATAAAATAAGGAACCAAATTATGTATTTAGTTTTTCTATTGCAAGTGGTAGAATAAAATAATTTTTAACTGGAATCGGATGGCGAGAGACTGCTAACATAAATAGAAAAAAATATGTTAGCTTCTTTATAAGTAGTGTTACGTACATGTTTATTGAACAAGCTAGGTATAAGAACCAATATTCTAACATTTATATTCTATAACATTTTTACTAAAAATGTTTATTATGACTTTTAAAAATGTGTCCGAAATGGAAGGCTGTTTCCCCTACTCTTCTCTGTCGAATATGCCACAGACATGATTAGAGGGATCTTGCATTACCCACACACTGCTCAATAAATATTCTTTTACTCCTATTTATGTCCATCATACATGAAATATTGGAAATATGCTTAGTTCACGCAGCTCTCGTGTATAGATTTGTTTCTTTGTACTAGTAGGTAATCGAAATTTTCGAAGTGCGGGTTTATACAACATGGAAAATTTCTGTACAAACATTCATTAATTTCTATGCCCAGTAATTAGCTTAGTTTATACACCTCTTGCGTGGTGGACATTTTATTAATTACATCCTTTATTTTCAATCCCATAGTACCACATATAAATTTTCAAATAAGAAAAGATTCTCCTGATAATATTACATACAATAACATCCCTATACCTCTCTCTGATTCAGTCCGTTATCTTGGGTTCCACTTTGACTCACGACTCAACTATAGTGAACATTATAAACGATTATAGTGACTAAAATCAAACGACAAGAACTCAACAGACGCCTTATAAATAGGCGCTTACAGCTCACTTTAGAAAATAAACTGACCATCTACAAGACCATAATACGACCAATCTGGACCTATGGTGCAGAACTGTGGGGTGCCGCTAAGCCTTCCAATATCCAACGAATACAATCCTTTCAGTCCAAAATTCTCCAACGAATACAATCCTTTCAGTCCAAAATTCTCAGAATAATTGCTAACGCTCCATATTATGTGTCCAACTCTACCCTTCATCACGACTTTAATATTCCTTTTGTTCAAAATCTCATCCACTCCCGTTTCAAGCTCTTCCATAGTAAACTCCAATCCATATGCCCAATCCCTGTCGTCGGACTCCAATCCTCACAATCCTCCCCGGCGACTAAAACGGAGATGGCCTCGCGACCTCCTGGGCCTTAATACCTAAACTTATTGGGAGTGGGGTCGATGGGCCCCTTCTCCCTACACAGTGATGACCATTTAATTGTTTTATTGTTGATTTTATTTTTATTTTATTTTTTTTTCTTCTATTTTATTTTTATTTTTTTATATATGTATATTTTTACAAATTTGTTTATTGTATCCGTCATTATATTACAAGATGTTCAGTAACATAATATAATAAATAAAGATTTATTTATTTAAAANATATATATATATATATATATATATATATATATATATATATATATATATATATATATATATATATATATATATATATATATATATATATATATATATATATATATATATATATATATATATATATATATATATATATATATATATATATATATATATATATATATATATATATATATATATATATATATATATATATATATATATATATATATATATATATATATATATATATATATATATATATATATATATATATATATATATATATATATATATATATATATATATATATATATATATATATATATATATATATATATATATATATATATATATATATATATATATATATATATATATATATATATATATATATATATATATATATATATATATATATATATATATATATATATATATATATATATATATATATATATATATATATATATATATATATATATATATATATATATATATATATATATATATATATATATATATATATATACATATATACATATAAATGTAATACGTATTAAATAACATCATTTTTACCTCTCTATCTCGCTAGACAGTCTTTGGATTCCTTTTCCGGTCTTTGTAATATAATAATGTATAAATATTACACATTTTTATATTTAACACAAGTCAAATGAGAAAATTAAATAAAATAATAATAATTTATGTTTTGCCCAATATTGCTTCCAATCGTATCGAAAGATATCGTGTGTTATTTAAGGTGTTATGTTCAAGGAAATTCTTTCATTGTCTCACAAGAACATATAAAAAATTAGGAATTCGAAACGTTTCGCCTATTGTTTACTGGTAAATAAGGCATGTCGCGAATGCCATCACAAATGACAAGGCCCCTGTAGAATTCAAAAATTAAGAAAATGAAATGGAAAAAAACAATGTATTTGTTTCAGTCTTGCAGAGTTTAACTCTCATATGTAAATGAGTAACTCCTATTATTCCTCGTTCCATTAAACTCGGCTTTGAAAGAGAAACAATTGCCTGCCTTGTTCTTGGGCGCTGTGATTCACACCTCTTCTGTAAGCCTTTTGTGCACTTCAGCAGATTTCTTTCATGAAGATGAAGATATTCTCGTTGGTGTGATGAAACGTCTAATTCTAAGTGTTTTCCAATTTTCTTCGATATAACATTTTCTCTTGAATTTGGAAGAATTGAATTTTTCAATGTTCAGGAAAGAGGTACTTTCTTAAGATATTACTTAGGTCTCTAGTACGTTTAATGCCTCTGATTGTCAGTCCAGTTGGCATATGTCCGATCCGTACTCGAACGATGCTCGTGTCGATCTGCGATCTGCCTTTGTCCCTGGCGTCCATATGCGCCTGTATTTATCGCAATTCGCTCGAAGGTGTTCGTTATGTTTTATATTTAAATCTAAGTCCGCTACGAGTTTGGAACCTGAGTCCCCTGAGTTTACATTGCCCGCTAAGTGATCCCCCTTCCTATTTAGCCGAAAGGGGTGGACTTACATTTGGGAAAACAAACTAATCACTTTGATACTTCCATGCGACTTGTGTATGAGTGTCGGATGTATGTTCTGACTCGAACCAAGTGTATAAGGCAGCGGAAAAAGGCAACCTTGCAGCGTTGACAAAACCGACCAATCGAATGGAGATGGTGGACAGTCTTCAGATACTTTACGAAATGATGTACCAATATGTCTACATTCTTTGCAGGTGACAGATCCCACTGGACTGCTACTCGAGGAATGCTTAAGATCCAAGATTCTTCTACCTCCTTCAGTGTAGAAAATGGTTCCAGGGCCACTTCTGACAAAGAAGATATCGAAATATTTTCCCAGCATCTGAAGAATCTTAATATTTACTCCTCACTTAGATTCTTTAGGCTATTCCTGTGCTCTGGTGACATAGGAGTTTCTGGATTCGCAAATGCCCAAGTTTCCCCCCTTGAGGCAGTTACGCCTTCCGAGTTGAAGTATATCGTTAAAGATTAGGGAAGCACCAGACCTGTACGGTAAGGGGCCAGTTAAAAGTGATCACCTGTTTCCTAACTTCAAAAGAAGAAATCACATTTACCCAGAAACAGCTCCTAGATACATCTAGGCCTGCCTAGGAGCTCCTCTCTCTCTCTCTCAGATTATTTATGTACTTTAAATAATATAGTCATTTAACGGCTTGCTAATATAAGCTTAAATTTGAATTTAATTTATTATTAATAAGTAATTATTTTAAAAATTACTGACTTAACAGCGTGTGCATTAAGTAAATAAACATCACTATCGCCCTGATTATGACATACAAGTTAAGTCGAAACGTTGATAATGATTAAATAATTACCCAACAATTTTGGAATACTTAATTTTTCTGATCCTGGCCTAAACTCTGATTATTATATTTTATACTGTTTATGATTAGATTTTTTGTAACAATATAGTCGTTTAATATAAATTTTAAGCCATAAAATAATAAATAATTGGAGATATTTTGAATGGCTACTTTGCTGTTCGTTTCCAGAATGTTTTCTTTCTGACGCGACTCTCACAATGAATTTAATCCTTAAGCCTCTACAGTACGGGGGCTTAATTATCCCTGCAGTTAAATTTAGTTTAATCCTCCTGCTGATAATGAGAGAAGTATTTTGAATTGCTAATGTTTATCAAGTATGTTTTGGGACGGGGCTAACTTGAATTCCTCATTGATACTAGGAGTATACCACTGCTCTTCTGTTTTCATTGGAAGTAATTTGGATCTGAGCTAACTTTCAAATATAATTTTTTCCATTATGGTGCAAAATTTTGAATACTAATTAAGGAATAGGTGGCCACCAAATAAAAAAAAAAAAAAAATGAAAAATATATATTTGTTTTAGAAGAAACGATGCAGTCTATAATCTGCACTTGGTAGGTATAGAATCTGATAAAAATTAAAGTCATAAATAGGTTTTATTATTAATGTTGAGAAAAAGTTTATAAAAACGTGTTAGGTGTAAAAATGGGGGGGGGGGTACATGG
>KZ810488.1:6310-31432 GCA_000696205.2 Oncopeltus fasciatus
ACATATATATATATATATTAAATATTTACAATTAACTCGGCCAGGCCCAAGGAGGCAGAGAAGACTTAGTTGGGTTCTGCCCCAGGTTTCGAGAGGTCCCCTTCACCAAACAAGGGGAGCAATGTGTGGAGCTATTTCCACCTGCTCTGCCCCAGCTATCAATAGTACCTCTATAACCTCGGAATTAGCCATGCTTATAGCGAGGTGGAGAGGTCTGTATCCAGCTTTGTCCTCTGCCTCCAATTCAGCCCCCTTCCTCAGCAGCTCCATGACAACTTCTGCATGCCCGTACCATGCAGCCCAATGCAGAGGTGTTCTCCCGAGACAGTCTCTTGTTGAAAGATCAGCTCCCCTCCCTATACAGCAATGAACCCCAGTGAGGTTCTTATTTCTAATATATCTAGAGAGCTGCTTGTTTAATTCAAGTTCAGCTCTAGATCTCTGTATGGAATCTCTGATTCTGAAAGTGCTCGAAAATTAGAGATCAGGATTTTATTTGTTAAGCCTAATTGTCATAACTTTGTTACCAATTGTCAGATGTTTAGGCTTCTTGAAGAGAAGAATAACAAAAATTAATCTTCCCTTCGAGAAGCCTATACATATTCTATTCTCCAGTTTGAAACACTCAGTTTTAGCATTACTTTCTTTTACTTACATTTACCATACAATGCCATAAATTGTGTTTTATAAGTTCCTGGAGTTGACTTTGACAGATAATGATTGTTAAATCATTTATTTTTTATTTTTTGGAAATTTTGTATTATTGACTTTTAGAATTTTATTCATTTCATGGTGATTTATTAAAACAATTAAATATTATAACAAATTGACCAATATTTTCTAAGTATATATGGTAGGTTTAAGAGTTTTTTATAACATAGTGATTATCTTATGTAATAATTTGTTTTTTATTTTTTTATAAATATAAATGACTGAGAAAGCACTATTAACAGATTTTTAAAAATTAAATAGATATAAAATGATTATAAATATAACAATGTTCGTTTATTTTTATTCAAAGAATCAAGTGGGAATTATATTATGCCCACAAGATTATATGTTTATATATTATCAAATAGTGAAGTAGGTGGCATGTGGATCAGACCTTCAGGGAAAGGGAGCAATTGAAAAATAACACCTGTATCCTTTGTTTGGGAAGGAAGAAAATTTACTTAGAAATCCAAATAGAACCTTCTAGACTCTAGAGTCACTTAGTAAATGAGCACATTTAATTTATTTGTACAAATAAATTAATTTATTAGCTGAAACAAATTTATATTTTCTATTTCCTTATGGATTAGTAAGCAAGGACATGTTTTGTTTTATTAGTTATAATAATTTGTCATAATAAATTATCACTGATAAATGTTTTTCATAATTATTAGTGACTCGTAGCTCTTTACAATTTGGTGTCAGAAGTGAGATGTGTTATTCTGCGACTTTTCTGGGCTCAGTTTCTATTAAATAAAATGTCTCTTGGGCTACATTTTATTTTACTTTATAAAATTAACTTAATAATGCAATAAAATAAAAATAAATATCCAAGAATGTGAAATTACAGAATTTATGATTAAATTGTAATAATATTCAGGGATAATTGAACTTTCTATTCCCTATTATCTTTGAAATTTCTAATCAATTGCTTATTTAGAAATTCACTGCCTACATATGACCTAAAGAGTTTGATTATGCCAAAGATGTAGACTTACCTCGTCTAAATGGTCCAGAAACTTCCGGAGCTTCTTCAGGACCACATTTCTGTGAGCAAACTCAGCTGCCCTCTTGAAGAAGTCCTCTGGACACTCGAACTCTACATTAAGTTTCAAGCCAAAATATTTTGAATGTTTCGGCAGGATATACCAATTTTCCATTTCAACAATAAGCCTGCCACTCATCTGCAGAACAATAAATCATCAGATATTGGATTCACAAATTTCACAAAATAAATATTTAATGAAGGTGATACTTACTGTTATGTTGTATGTTCTCAAGGCCTGAAGTAAGGCCATGAATAAGAGTTCGGATCTTCCCAACTCCAGAAGTGCATCTTCCAATGTCGGATGTTGTGAAAACTTCATCACATCTGACAGGAGTGGCCTTAATTCCGAAATTAGAACTCTCTTCTCTTGAGACTGGCAGGCTTCAGTAGTCATTTTTTTGGCTCTCCATTTTCTGCAAGCAGAGAATAACATCAATGACTTATAGGAGAATGAATGGGCAAAACATAGAACAGGCGAACATTTAAAATTATAATTCTAGAAATTTAATCCATGAAAGAATCTCTGGAATGAGAGGTTGATTACTTAGTTCTACCTTTATTCAGAAATGGAGTAAACCTATTGTAAATTAACAAAGAACTATATTCCGTACTTGTGAAGTTTTTCTTATTGCATGCCTCTTTCTGAGATCTAATTTATAAGCAACGAAATTCACAATCCAAAGTATATATAGAAAATGAAACACTCGCGGCTGCGATATGTAGCAATCAATAACAGGTGGGATAGAGAGTGCAGTGCTCACACAAAAAGAAAACATCACAAGGAGTAATTTTTCGAGGATCTCTCACCCTTGGTCAGTGAGGAGTCGAAGGATTAGTGATCTCCAAAAATTTTACTCCTTGTGATTTTTTTCTTTTTATAGAGAGTGCTCTATCCCACCTGTTCTTAATTGCTAAATATATATAAGGTAATCAAAATATAAAGGCATCTTACAATAGTTTAGTAGGAATTTGAAATGAAATTCCCTAGATCAAATGGAAAGTCTGCATTTTTTTTTTCATTTTTTTTTTTTTATCAACCTAGACCGAAGCCAAACAATACTTTTCTATAGAAATTCCCAAGATATTTCAAGCATCAACGAAGAACTTTTATCATTTCAAGTGGCTTAGCTTTTGGATAGAGAATTGGGATCACATCCGTGGATTTAAACAGTTGAGGTTCAGAGCTTTTATGAGAAGCTGGTAATTGGAAAATGAGGGCAGAGGGTTTGTAAAGCCAACGAAAGAGGGTTTAGCAGAAAAATAAAAAATAAAAATCGGTTAAGAAGACAATATTTTAATATCTTCATAATTATTAGTGTAACAAAGAAATAGATTGAGAGCGGTGTCATTTGTCACCTTCTCTCCTCATGCCATTGTCATTTAATGTAATTTTTATTTTGATATTTGTTCTTCATTGTAATGAAATGTTTTTATACTTTTTTTTTATCATGGTATATTATCCCACATAAATTTTAAACGATTAAATGCAAGGGAATGGAATAAAAAATCTAACTAATAACAGACATAGAACAAATTTCCTCAACTTATTCTAACATTTTTAACATTTTAAAAACCAACAACCCTCCGTCTCAATAAACCTATCAAAACATTTTTCTCAGTTCCAAAGTCACTTATTCCCAATAATACCCTTCCCTTTTTTTCCTTTGTCCTTTTATTGCCCTCTCTTGTAACAGGCCGCTTTCCATTTACACCTTCCGCCTGCCTTGTACCTGCTACCCCCACTCCCCTTTCTACTTCATAACTCAAAACAAATTCATAATGTTCAGTCATGGAAATGTGAACTTAGGGACAGGACGTCCTCTCTCATCTTCATGATAGGTAGGTGTGGCAAATTACTGCTTTAATGATATTTCAATTTTTTTTTGTCAATTAGTTGTTGGTTTGCATGTTTTTTTCAAATTGGTTCTTTTTTCAATATTGTTTTCATAAACTTTTAATTGTCTTACACAGTTTTCTACTTTCATACTCTTGATATCACATTATATTATAATTTTCTATTATACTAATTTCAAATATTACTGTATTCTCATGACATTGTATTTCTACAGCCCTGAAGATGGCTTACAATGTAAGCCGAAACATTGGCAGATAATCCTTCATATAAAAATACATTTTTTTAATTTGTGTTTTTTTGGATCTACCTCGACCGAACCCCAACTAAAATCATCTTAGTCTAAAGTTTTTAGAATTTCACAATCAGTAACAGTAAGAATAAACCAATTATTCAATCTACAATAATATTTTAGTTTTATGTTGTTTAATGCTTTGTCAACCCTAACCTTTAAAGAAGCCTGGAATTATTTAATATTATTTAACATTCCATGAAACTTTTATTTATTGAGACTCTTCTTTTATTTTCTATACAAAGACATTAAAATATGTATTTCTTACTGTTAATAATTAAATTATTTTTAATTTGACTGAATAATTTGAATAAAATGGAGATGCATTATTTTTTGGTGTAAATGACATTATGTTATGTTAGATGACACTAGGGACTGATTCACTTCATACTTGCATAATAATGTCAAAAAATGACGTCAGACAAGAACCATGGGAAAAACATTTTTCTCTATAAAATAGGCAATGGTGATTTGCATAAGGATTATGAATTCTTTGCACTGATTAAGTTCGAAAATTAAAATTTTCAATGTTTCTAATTTCACTTCTCTAGAACGGACATTTCACTTTTCAACTCATAGCCAGTTGAATTTCAAAAATCCATGAAAATAATTTACAAGAGCCTGAATCTTAGATGTTTACCACCAACACTATTCTCAAAGGCAGCGTACTATTTGTTGAGTTAGTATAAATTCTTCAAATGAACTCAGAAAATAATCTTTTTTAATTTCTTAGGCCTAATAGCCTTTCTAGACAGCTCAAGAAAGTCATTCCCAAATTTGTATTTTCTGGTAATCACTGTTTTGTTTGCAATATTTATCTTTTTTTGACATGTACATAAGCAAGATAAAAACATTGTTTATATTACTCATGTATTAGTATTAATGTTATTAATTATCTATTGATGTGATTCAATTGTCTATATTAAAATTATGTACAGTCATAATAATTTGCATATGATCACAAATTGCTTATTTATTGAAGAAACATATTTTGAAATCATATTATATTGTAAAAAGATTTTAGTATATTCTTAAATATCTGAATTTTGGCTCTCACAAGATTTTTCTTATGTATTAAATAATTTGTTAATAATTGTTAAGACTTTAATGATAATGGACCTATATATTTCTGTATCAACTCTTAATTGAGTGGCTGCCCTCTTCTCTGAAACTGTTTCTATAGAATTTTGAGGATTTATTATTTATCCTTATTCTTAAAAAAAAATAAATATTGGAAATTTGTATCTATATCAAAGCGGTAAGGGATATTTTGGCTATGCTATGATTCAGGGAGTTTCCAGGCAATGAGGGATTTCTTTCTGTTTTAAAGAGTTATACAACTTTTAGTCGGGAAAGATAAAGTATTGAACCCTAGCATAACGTTAATTTTCTAGATGGCCAAGATATTATGATGTGGAAAAGAAAAATTCCTTTTTTTTTAATAAAAAAAAACAAGATTTCCAAGGACAGTAAATGCTGTAATCCTTCTTAATGCTTATCAATAGATAATAATCCATTTAGAGAATTCTCTAAGCTCACCAAATTTAATTTGCCTGCATAAAAAGAAGCCACTGTTCAGTTATTTGTTTCAAAGAAGGAATGTGACAGTGTCCTACGAATTACGCATAATTTTTAGGCATNAATCCTTCTTAATGCTTATCAATAGATAATAATCCATTTAGAGAATTCTCTAAGCTCACCAAATTTAATTTGCCTGCATAAAAAGAAGCCACTGTTCAGTTATTTGTTTCAAAGAAGGAATGTGACAGTGTCCTACGAATTACGCATAATTTTTAGGCATAACTCAGGAAAAAAAATCACAGCGGCTAAAAGACTCGTTAAATTATAAAATATGAAGGGTAAGTTTTACTATTTCACAATCAGTAATAGTAGGAATAAGCCAAGTTTCAATCAATAATTATATTCTAGATGTAGGGCTTACACCTTATCAAATAAATGTAGAACAGAATTATTATAATTTTATTAAGTACAGAAACATTTTAATTGAGAAATTAATCAGTAATAATTATGATTGATTAATTGTTAATATTAATTAAAGATAATTATTAATAATTAATTAAAGAAAATAACAAATTGAGTCAACCAGGTTATAAATATAAAAAAATTAACCTTTGAAGTATGATGGAAAATAACTAAAATGGCTATTCCTAGCGAATTTGAGGAAAACTCAGTCACGCAGGAACTGTGTTAACTAAGGAAACTTATCATTCCATTCTGCAAGGACCAATGAAATCGAAAGTGAAATTAATAATACATACATATTTGTGTGAGTAAAATGTATTAAGACTGTGCACAGAATAAGAAAATAAATTAGCCCCATTTAGGCAAAAAATTAAAATTTGGGCAAAAGACGATTAATTAGGCAGGAGTTGAGAGGAGAAAAATTTTTCAGCCAAAATTGTGTCAAAATAAGATTTGTATTATACATAAATTAAGAAAAACAAAAACTAAGTGTCATCCATATAGGAAGCAGATTGAATTTAACAATCATGTCATCCATGAAAAAAACAAACAGTCAAGGGCTAAGCTTACAAACTTGGGAAACTAGATTAATTATCAAAAAGTCTTGACTAATGTCCATTCTAATTTAGAATGAACATTGTTCCGCAAATCTATAGCTGAAATTAGGACAGAAGTTGTTCTTTGTTGCCGTTGCAAACCAAATAATGAATAAGAGGGTCATAGGGAAATGATTTTCTGTCCAGATACACAGTTACTACTTGCAGCCATTCCTGAAATGGATTCACTTTCTAGATAACACTTCATGCTAGATTCTTGACCATTGACTTGAAAGGAATCAAATTATGCTTTTCTTAGGGAAAATGGAATTTAATGGCCAAAGAATACGAAAAAAAAAAAGTATTCCAAAAGTTTAATGAAGACCGAGGCCCAAAATGTATCAGTATTCCTCGACAGAGTTAGTTTTAGTAAATTTTGAGATAGGTCTGAGAAATGCTTCTTTTCACTGAATTGGGAATTTACTAAATATTTTCTATATTATATAGAGTTTACCTACATTAAAAATAAAACCAAGAAAAATTTTATTTACAGTCTAAAGTCTTTAGAATTTCACAATCGGTAACTGTAGGATGTAATTATAATCTATTTTTTATTATTGATGTAACTATATTCTAGTTTTCATGTTGTTTAATACTTCATCAACCCTAAGATTTAAATAGCCTTGAATTATTTGATATTATTTGGATTATTTAAAATTACATTTATTGAAACTTTTATTTATTGAGACTCTTCTTTTATTTTCTATACAAAGACTTTAAAATATGTATTTCTTACTGTTAATAATTAAATTATTTTTAATTTGACTGAATAATTTGAATAAAATGGAGATGCATTATTTTCTGGTGTACATGAATTATTATGTTAGATGACAATCGGGACTGATTCACTTCATACTTGCATAATAACCTCAGAGAATGATGTTAGACAAGAACCTTGGGAAAAACATTTTTCTCTATAAAATAGGCAATGGTGATTTGCATAAGAACATGAATTCTTTACACTGATTAAGTTCCAAAATTGAAATGTTTAACGTTTCGAATTTCCCTTCTCGAGAACAGATATTTCACTTTTCAACTCATAGCCAGTTGAATTTCAAAAGTCCATGAAAATAATTTTCAAGAGCCTGAATCTTAGATGTTTACCACCAATACTATTCTCAAAGGCAATGTACTACTTGTTGAGTTAGTATAAATTGTTCAAATTAACTCAGAAAATAATCTTTTATAAGTTCTTAGGCCCAAAAGCCTTTCTAGATAGCACAAAAAAGTCATTCCCAAATTTGTATTTTCTGGTAATCACTGTTTTGTTTGCAATATTTATCTTTTCTTGACATGTACATAAGCAAGGTAAAAACATTTTTAATATTACTCATGTATTAGTATTAATGTTATTAATTATCTATTGATGTAATTCAATTGTCTACATTAAAATTATGCACAGTCATAATAATATGTTCACAAATTGCTTATTTATTGAAGACATATTCTTAACACCATATTCAACACCATATTTCAATATAAGAAACATATTCTTAAAATCATATTATATTGTAAAAAGATTTTAGTAAATAATCACTGTAAATAATTGCAGTGAGTAGGAATAAATTTCTATTTGTAATTACCATTTCATCTTCCGGGTTGGACCGAGTCAAATTGTTCTTTTTTGCCGAGCTTTCGCACATCATGTGATGGCTTCTTCAGGGCTGAAAAGAGAATGAGAGTATTATCAAGAAGAGATAATAATATTATCAACTCTCATTCTCTTTTCAGCCCTGAAGAAGCCATCACATGATGTGCGAAAGCTCGGCAAAAAAGAACAATTTGACTCGGTCCAACCCGGAAGATGAAATGGTAAATACATCTGACGACCGACGAAGCCTACGTGAACAAATTTCTATTTGTTCACAATTTATACCTTCTCACTGCATACCAATATTTTTACCTGCCTTGAAGATGGCTTACAATGAATGCTGAAGTGGAAGAAGGAAGGAAGAAATATCTTTCAGAATATTGTTTTGTTTATGTTTTTTATCACTTTGAACACATAAAACTACCCCTTCAATGGTATACCTCCTCAGCAACTTTATATTCTGAAATTATATTAACATCAGGACAGAGTTTCAATTCTACTAATTATTTAAAAAAATGTACATAGTCAAACTAAAGAGATGTCTTAATTTGTGAACTTCTTTTTAGTATGGAACTGCTTGAGATAACATGGTATGCTGGTGAAAATGTAGAGCTTTTTAGTGCAGTTTTCTAATTGTTTGTATGTTGGAAGAGGTAAATAACACTGAGAGTAATAGTAGATTATTATCTATTTATTTATTACATATACATATATGTATATTAAATATTATAATTAACTCGGCCAGGCCCAAGGAGGCAGAGAAGACTTAGTTGGGTTCTGACCCAGGTTTCGAGAGGTCCCCTTCACCAAACAAGGGGAGCAATGTGTGGAGCGATTTCCACCTGCTCTTTCCCAGCTACCAATAGTACCTCTATAACCTCGTAATCAGCCATGCTTATAGCGAAGTGGAGAGGTCTGTATCCAGCTTTGTCCTCTGCCTCCAATTCAGACCCCTTCCTCAGCAGCTCCTTGACAACTTCTGCATGCCCGTACCATGCAGCCCAATGCAGAGGTGTCCTCCCGTGACAGACTCTTGTTGAGAGATCAGCTCCCCTCTCTATGCAGTAATGAACCGCAGCGAGGTTCTTACTTCTAATATATCTAGAGAGCTGCTTGTTTAATTCAAGTTCAGCTCCAGATCTCTGTACCTGAAACAATAACCCTCAATGTATTCACGTCATTACCACTATTTAGACTACAATACTACTTAATTAAGACTAAAAAATAAAGGCAATCTCAAAACATTGCTTCACAAAATACATTTGTGCATAAAAAAAAAACTTTCATAGCTTGTTTAGGCAATATAAAATAAAAAATCTACAGAATAATTTAGCTTATTTTACATTATTTTATCTTGAGTTTCTTTTATGTATATAATTTTTAATGAAATATATAAGAGTATATTGAGTTCCCATATTTAGCTGATTTGCAATATGGGAATAGAGCAATAGACATTAGCGGAAACCACCCATATGAGATGAGATAAGTTACATTTTTCCAAACATTCACCAATCCTGACTTGAAGAAGTTAATAATATAAATAGGGTTATCAAATAAAATATAATACTTCACATTTTATATATATTATTTTCTAATTGCTGAGCTCTTCCTGAACTAGTGATTCCATCTTCGGAGCTCAGTAATCTTATAATGAGTTCTAAGCTCCAACGATGGAATCTCTGATTCTGAAAGTGCTCAGCAACTAGAGATAAATATATATATAAAGTGCAAAGTATTGGATTTTATTTGATAAGCCTAATTGTCATAACTTCGTTACCAGCACAAATAAAAGACTAATAATATAACTTTATTGTGAAAAATCAAATTAAGGAAAATATCAATCATAAATAAAATAAAATCATACTATCAATTTTGATGGCACTAGCTGAACATGTTTTGATGACTGCACCTTAAATAGACTTTGATAAGGTCGAATCAATGGGAAAAGAAGAGAATACAAAAAAAAATATGTTATTTCAAAGGCTATTCATATCTTAAGGGATGACCCCTCCATTAATTTAAATGAGGGATGGAAAACTCATTTATGACACAAATTATAGCATTTTAAATGTAAGAAAAAGAAAGTAACCCCAAAACTAGGTGTTTCAAACTGGAGAATAGAAGATGCATAGGCTTCTTGAAGAGAAGAATAATAATAATTAATTCAAAAGGAGAGTGTGTTGACCGTAGATATCATTCTAAGATGATTTTAGTTGGGGTTCAGTCAAGGTAGATCCGAAAAACACAAATTTAAAAAATGTATATTTTAATAAAGGATTATTTGCCAACGTTTCGGCTTACATTGTAAGCCATCTTCAGGGCTGTATAAATATAATGTCATGAGAATACAATAATAATTGAAATTAGTACAATAGAGAATTGCAATAATATTATGTGATATTAAGAGTATGAATGTAGAAAGCTATGCAAGAAAATTTAAAGTTTATGAAAAACAATTTGAAAAAGAACCAATTTGAAAAAAACATGCAAACAAACAATTGACAAGAAAAAAATTAAAATATCATTTCAGCAGTAATTTGCCACACCTACCTATCCCACCTACCCTAAGTTCACATTACCATGACTAAATTATATAAATTTTACTTTTACACAAAGTCAGAGGTAAAAGGAGTGGGGGTAGCAGGTACAAGGCGGAAGGTGTAAATGGAAAGCGGCCTGTTGCAAGAGAGGGCAATAAAAAGGACAAGGAAAAAAAGGAAGGGTATTATTGGGAAAAGTGACTTTGGAACTGGGAAAAATGTTTGACAGGTTTATTGAGACGGAGGGCTGATGGTTTTTAGAATGTTGAAAATGTTAGAATAAGTTGAGGAAAATTGTTCTATGTCTGTTCTGTCGTTAACTGGATAGCGTTGTAAGTTGATGTGAACGGTTTCAGACAAAAGACGTTTGTGTTGATAGGGCTCAGTGGAGAGAATGGTTAAGCTCTCAAAGTCAAATGTGTGTGCTTCATGAAAAACCGGGGGGAAATCGGGTTTTTTGTTTGTCCAATGTAAGAACCTTGGCAATTCGGTGTGGAGCAGGGAATTTTATAGACGACATTAGTTCTGTTAGGAAGGGGGATGGGGTCTTTGAGGATGGGGTAAATAGATTTTAACTTGTTGTTGGTGGAAAAAGAAACCTTGAGGTTAGGAAAAGTTTTTCTGAGAGATTTCTTAATATTTTCAGACAGTTTTGGAATATAAGGAAGAGAACGGAAAACGAGGTCGTTATTTTGGGGGAGGGGGGTAGTTGGAGAAGTGGAAATAAAAAATTCTTTTACAAGTTTTTTAATGGTGTGAGTAGGAAAACCATTGGACAGGAGGATGTCAGTAACACGTTGGATGTTTTTTCTGTGGAAAATCTTGTCAGAGAGTGTGAGTGATCTGTAGATGAGGTTTTTGGCCACATTAATTTTTTGGTGATGAGGGTGAGATGAGTTACAATAGAGGAGACGACCTGCGTATGTGTGCTTGGTATACCAGTCAGTGGAGATGGAGCCATTGGTGTTCCGGATGATAAGGGTGTCAAGAAAGGGAAGTTGATAATCCGATTCCATTTCTATGGTAAATTTCAGACAAGGGCGGTATGAATTAAATGCAGTAAGGATCTGGGGGATTTTTTCGGGTTTGAGGATGAGAAAGGAAGGATAGAGTCGAGGAGGTCGTTAAGGGTGATGTTTGAAATATCAGGAGCAAGGTTATTTCCCATAGCCAGACCGTTAATCTGGTTGTAGTATTTACCTTGGTATAGGAGATACCCGGAAGTACAACAAAGGGAAAGGGACTCAAGATAAGCCGACCGGGATAGTGTAGTATGGTCACGGAAAGTATTCCAATTTTTGTCAATTATTTGGAGGGATTTTTGTCTATAGGAATGTTAGTGAAGAGGGATTCAGCGTCCAAGGAGCAAAGAATGTATCCTTTAGGTATAATTAAAGAGTCCAGCTGTTTTTTGGATCTACCTTGACCGAACCCCAACTAAAATGATCTTAGAATAATAATTAATCTTCTCTTCAAGAAGCCAATACATATTCTATTCTCCAGTTTGAAACACCAGTTTTGGCTTTATTTTCTTTTTCTTACATTTACAATGCCATAATTTGTGTTTAATAAGTTTTTAATAAGTTCCTGGAGTTGACTTTGACAGATTATGATTGTTAAATTGTTTATTTTTTATTTTTTGGAAATATTGTATTATTGACTTTTAAAATTTTATTCATATCATGGTGTTTTATTAAAACAATTAAATATTATAACAAATTGACCAATATTTTCTAAGTATATATGGTAGGTTTAAGAGTTTTGTAGAACATTGTGATTATCTTATGAAATAATTTGTTTTATATTTTTTTAATAATATAAATGAATAAGAAAGCACTATTTACAGATTATTAGAAATTAAATGGATATGAAATGATTATAAATATAACAATGTTCATTTATTTTTATTCAAAGAATCGAGTGGGAATTACATTATGCCCACAAGATTATATGTTTATATATTATCAAATACTAGTGAAGTAGGTGGCATGTGGATCAGACCTTCAGGGAAAGGGAGCAATTGAAAAATAACACCTGCATCCTTTGTTTGGAAAGGGAAGAAAATATACTTAGAAATCCAAATAGAACCTTATAGACTTAGTAAATGATCACACTTAATTTATTCGTACAAATAAATGAATTTATTAGCTGAAACAAATTTATATTTTCTATTCATTTATGGATTAGTAAGCAAGGACATCTTTTGTTTTATTAGTTATAATACTTTCTCGTATCAAATTATGACTGATTAATTATTTTCATAATTAAGAGTGACCAGTAGCTCTTAACAATTTGGTTCGGAAGTGAAATGTGTTATTTTATGACTTTTCTGGGCTCAGTTTCTCTTAAATAAAATGTCTCTAAGGCTAAATTTTATTTTTATGATACTTTATAAAATTAACTTAATAATGCAATAAAATAAAAATAAATATCCAAGAATGTGAAATTACAGAATTTATGATTAAATTGTAATAATATTCAGGGATAATTGAACTTTCTATTCCCTATTATCTTTGTAATNTTGCCTACATATGACCTAAAGAGTATGATTATGACAGAGATGTAGACTTACCTCGACTAAATGGTCCAGAAACTTCAGGAGCTTCTTCGGGACTTTAAAATGTCACATTTCTGTGAGCAAACTCAGCTGCCCTCTTGAAGAAGTCCTCTGGACACTCGAACTCTACATTGAGTTTCAAACCAAAATATTTTGAATGTTTCGGCAGGTTATACCAATTATCCATTTCAACAATAAGCCTGCCACGCATCTGCAGAACAATAAATCATCAGACATTGGTGTCACAAATTTCACAAAAGAAATATTTAAAGAAGGAGATACTTACTGTTGTTTTGTTTGTTCTCAAGGCCTGAAGTAAGGCCATGAATAAAAATTCTGATCTTCAGAACTCCAGAAGTGTGTCATATGAAACACATGACTAACCTATACAATTAAGTTTGTTATCGCTCCTCAAAATGTAAAGCGTTATTTTAATTGTGCTTGTATTAAAGTCAAATAAAGCCTTACTTCAGAAGGTAACTCTATTACAATTTATTTGACTTTGCAGGGTCGAAGGGCTCCCAGCGGCTTGCAGGGAAAATGTGCTTGTTCCTTTCGTACCAGGTTCTCAGGAGTACCTTACCATCATGGGAGTCTTCCTTCTCTATAGAGGCATCCGCCATGAGTCTTACATTTTCGCGAGCATCGAACATAAATAACGGACCACTCTTACCCCGAGCCTTTGTTACAATGAAATCATAAAATGTATTGTGATGAGGTAGAATCAAATCTTCTTTAACAAACATAAGCTGATCTGCAGTAACAGTTTTTAACTCACTGAATTCTCTTCTGAGGATTTTTAGACATCTCTGAAGAAACTGGTAAATGGAATTCCCTTTCTTCATTCTGACAGTATTCCTATGTCCTGAGCCATCCCAGTAGCTGAATGTGATGTCTATATCTTCCTCTTTCAATGAGGTCTGTTTAGTCACCCACTCCCGTCTCAACTCTTCTCTAAGCCTAGTTTCTTGTTCTTCCCGTTCTCTGTCATGTAGAAAACTTGTATCTACAGTTGGATTTTTCCTAATCTTCTTTAATATTGGCTTTATCTCATCTTCCTTTTCTTCAAGTTCTTCTTCATTTGCGAAGGACAAAGCTTGAATCTGATGTCTTTGTCTCTTCTTCACTTCTAGCTTAGCTTCAAGTTGACGCTGGTGCTGCCGATCTTTCTCTGCTCGTTTCTGAGCCAATTTCCTCTCCCTTTCCTTGACTATGACCTCCTGCTTAGCTTTCATTTCATCCAGTGTAACTAGGCCAATCGTTGAAGTCTTAAGTTGATGTTCAACCGCATCATAATGGGCTGAAAATTTGTATTCAATATAAGAAATTATTAAATCCTCTTCAATTCTCTTCTCACGGAATTTTATTTCCATCTGAGCTTGCTCTCTCTTTTTCAAGAGCTGCATTGCTCTGCCTGCTTCACTGGCAGCACATTTGTAATGAGCCATTTTGGGTGTTCCAAAGTTTATTCCTGAAAGCAACAAACGCGATTAGCTCTATGAAATCACAACACAATTTTCTAATGAAAGGTATCAGTTATATTGAGTCAAATTAAATAACACTATTCAAGCAAAAGAAGTTCTAAGAGAAATCATTAATGAACAAGTTATAGCAGTAAATGAGAGATAAAACTCTACTCTGCCATTTCTTGAAGGTATGGCTGTCCACTAAACTAAATAAATCGCCCAAGTCTAAAATGTGCAAAGAATCGAATACTAGGATATTTAGCAATATCACGTGTAATAACTCAGCAAACCATTCTAACCCGTCTAAAGCAACTCTATCTGCTACCATATACAGCTTTGAAATTAACGCTCTAATCGATATTAGGAGTACAGGAAGTTTCATTAGTGAACGCTTAGTTGATGTTCTAAAACTAGTAGTACTACTCTCTAAAGGCAATATCCTAATGGCTTCGACGTTTCTTAGTTCCCAGATTTGCGGTCATTGTGATGTAGACCTGCATTTATTCGGCCATAACTACAAGAACGTAAAACTCGACGTTCTTTCGGGTCTATGTTCGGACTTAATCATTGGACACGATCTTCGGCGCCATCACTCTTCTGTGGAGTTAAAGTTCGGAGGGGAGCGATCACCTTTAGTCATTTGTAAAATCTAGGCGGCATACTGAATCCTGAGAATATACAGTCGGGTGACAAGTATGATTTTTTATTTTCGGTCTGCGGGCGGAGGGGCGTGGCAAAATCAAATTTTCATTCCCATTTTTCCTTAAGTACACGTATTTCTTTTTTGATTGAGCCCATATCTAAACCATATGTAAATTATTCTGTTAAAAAAGTATGTGATAGGAATTCCATGAATATATATTTGAAGGCCGTAAAATTTCGTTAAAAGCTCTATTTAAATCGTAGGATAATTCAACTACACTAATATTTGCTTAAGGCCAGCAACTCCCTAAATTTTTTTTTTTTTTTTGGCAAAGCGAAGTTTGCTGGGTCTGCTAGTATANGAAATAATTAGTATGACATGTTTATTTTATATTTTACTCCAGAATTTCAGGCCTTTTTCAAGGCAAAAAGAGTGATGGGGAGTCTACATCATGGATGAAAGCGTTGGCAAAAATAAAAACTTTTAGGTTAAAAATTACTTTTTAATTCTTAAACTACTATGACCGAAGTCCCGACAATCCTATCTTTTAAAAAACAGACTACGTTTTTACTTTCAATGCGTGCTCATCAATCTCAATCCCACCTCTATTAATGGTAGGCAGGACAAAGACTGCAATTACTCAGTTTATTGTAATATTTTGAGTATAATTGAACAAAAGAAATCAGGTAAAATATCCCCCAACTTTTCTTTGAAAGCCGATACTTTGGAACTCATATATTCTGATGGCAAAAGAGCCAAAATACAGAATTACTTCAACAATTCTATTAAATCTATAAAACCCGTTTTATCAAAAAGACTTTCCAGATTCGAAGAAAGAATTTGTATATATAAATTTTAACAAAACAGTTCTCGAATTTAAAATGAAACCCTAAATAAATAAAGCAAGAAAATGATGTCTTGTGAACAGGAGGGAACTTAACCATATTGAATTTGAATATAACACAAAACTAGTACTCACTTTTGTCCGGATTCAGAAGGTATGCTGACACGAGAAACAGAAAGTGGCTTGCAGACTAACGAGACACAGCACTGTACAAAACTAACTCAAGAAGTAAACATTTCTGGACGTGGGGGGTGGGTTTTATAACTGTATCCCCTCTCACCCATCACTGCGGAACACCAATCATGGCCCTCCAAAGCCCCAACCTTTCCCCCACCCTCCTCCAAACGACCCCCGCCCACTACCAACCCCTTCCCCTTTGTTTATTGCTATTTTTACATCAAATTAGTAATCTGAAATTTATTAGATACATTGAAATATTATAATGTATGTTTTCAGCCCAGACTGAATAAGGAAGTCACTCCTGAAAACGTATAGTATGGAGAGGAACAGAAACAGTTTAATTCAATAACAGTTTAATGACTAGATAAGTTCATCTCTTTCACGCTTTAATTAATCTACGTTGAATTAGCTGAAACAAGATTCAATAAGAATTTATGTAAAATATATGTTGTGACAACCATGCGTTGTCTAGTTGTGACATTCTCCTGAATAAGATATTTATGTTTTATATTTATATGTTAACGAACGAAATAAATATCTTCAATTTTACAACAATATAAAAAATATAAAAACGAACTGGATAATCGAAGGTAAAAATATGGATAAAATATTTGTTAATAATTGGTAAAAATAAAATATTTAAATTGCAATTTATGTTAAAATTGAAGTTTCCATCCTAATTATAAGTTTTTACGCCTCCAGAGCCGAAATAAAAAAGTTTAATGAAATTGTTAATGACTGAACCAATCTTTATTTTGTGTATGATAAACTGAGGAAAGAGTTTATTTCATACTTAGATGATTTTAGTTGGGGTTCGGTCAAGGTAGATCCAAAACTTGACCGAACCCCAACTAAAATCATCTATGAATAATATCTACGGTCAAAAAAACTCTCCTTAGTTTATTTTATAGTTCTTTCTGCTCTTACAAATATATTAAAAATTTCACTAAGCAATACAGTTTGAAGAAATTTATTAACTCCCTATAAATTTTGTCTCTATCAAACTATGTCAAATAAAATTAAGTTATATCTATATATCTCCCTTATTTCTTATGTTTAATAATGAGTAAAAACATTAGATTTAAGTATGAAGCCGTAAATTTTAAATGATGTTTATTTTGTTACTTTTTATGGGAGTTTACAGAAAAAACTCTACATTTTTGGTTAAACCTCAGGAAGAAAAGAGTCACGAAGGAGCTCGGTGAACTAAGCAGATTTTACAACTTCTGCAAGAGTGAAGGAAATCAGAATTGAAAAAGAGTTATACTTACATATTTTGTTACATTTTTATGGCGGTTTACATGAAAACCCTGTATTACTGGTTAAATATCTGGAGGAAATGCGGGTTGAGTAAAGAAAGACTATTTTTCCAAATATCTGCAAGAGTGAACGAATGAATAAATTGCTAGTAAAATAAAGCCTAAACCATTATCATTACTCCATATAACATTGATACTTGTTCATTCTGAAAATTAGAAAAAAATGTAAGACTTCTACAGAAAATTGAATATATTCCTCTCTACTGTGGTAATCGGTCAAAGGTTAATGTAAAGAACTTACAAAAAAAAATTGTTTATTTTATGGAAACATTTATTTTCCACATCAGAGCCAGCATAAACGCCTTAGGGCCCATCAAAATATAAATACAATTAACTTTAGTTGAAAATTAAAATTAGATGGCTAAATATTAACAAAATTAAGTAATGTATTAATCACTTATATTTCTGCTAAAAATTAGAAAACAGTTAAATGTCGAACTAGACGGGCTAAAAATTACAGACTGAACAATCATAATTGAATTGATTTATGAGATTCAACTATTTCTAAGAATTTTATAATGTAATTTCTAAAATCTAAGGAGTTGCCATTTAAGGAAAATATATCAAATTAGCAGAGACGAAAATTAATCATTAACCTATATAGATTTTATATATTTGTAGAAATGCCACATTGAGAAAAATATTATCTAAAGGAATATTGATTGGTTTTCTTTTAATTATTTATAAATTAGAAAGAGAACTGTATGGTTTTTATATTTCATGGATTTATAATTTCTTTCTGTATTCATTAAATTAATTAAAGTAGGTTTTATTTTATACTCCTTTCTGAAAATGGGGGACTTGGAAATTACAGACTTGCTGTACTAATTGAATTGATTTTTGAAATTCAACTATTTGTTAAAATTTTATAATGTAAGTCCTAAATCCAAGAAGTTGCCATTTAAGGAAAATATATAAAATTATCAGTAACGAAAATTACTCTCTAAAATTAATCATAAGCCTATATAGATTTGATACATTTGTGGAAATGCCACATTGAGGAAAAAATTATTAAAGGAATATTGATTGGCTTTTCTTTTAATTATTTATAAATTAGAAAGAGACCAATTTATAAATGGTTTTTATATTTCATGGATTTATGATTTCTTTCTGTTTTCATTGAATCGATTATAGAAGGTTTTATTCTATTCACTTTTCTCAAAAAAATGGGGGGCTTGGAGAGAAAATAGAACAAATTTTGATTTTTAAGGAAGATAACAATTGTTATTTCCGAATTAAATTAATTGAAATTAGTCTCGCAGAAGCAGTGTCGACTAAACGGATTTTCATTAAATATGGATATAGAAAAGGTTAAATTTTGACTATGATTTAAAATTTGATTTGGACAATGAGGGTTAGGAATTCTGAAATTATCTCGAGATTTATGTGCCACGTGGAAGCAGAAATGCCTGTGCTTTGTGAAAAGCAGGCAGAAGCCAGCAGGATATCTTAATCCGAAGTAACAAGAAGTCCTTCTTACCAGAAAGTGGAAATACCAGAAGCAGGTACAAAAGGCCTTCTTAGCTATTGTCGGCGCCTGCACTCCAGACAATGAGGTATTTTATTCCGTTATAAAGGGTAATATAACTTTTAGTGGGGATTGAAGATTGAACCCTAGCATACAGTTAATTTTCTAGATGGCAAAGATATTAAGAGGAGAAAAAGAAAAAAAAAAAAACCTTATTTATAAAAATCAAGATTTCCAAGGACAGTAAATGTTGTAATCCTTCTTAATGCTTATCAATAGATAATAATCCGTTTAGAGAATTCTCTAAGCTCACCAAATTTAATTTGACTGCATAAAAAGAAGCCACTGTTTAGTTATTTGTTTCAAAGAAGAAAAGTGACAGTGTCCTACCAAGTACGCGTAATTTTCAGGCATAACTCAGAAAAAATTTCACAGCAGCTAAAAGACTCGTTAAATTATAAAATATGAAGGGTAAGTTTTTAGTATTTCACAATCCATAATAGAGGGATAAGCCAAGTTTCAATCAATAATTATATTTTAGTTGTAGGGCTTACACCTTATCAAATAAATGTAGAATAGAATTATTATAATTTCATTAAGTACAGAAACGTTTTAATTGAGAAATTAATCNAATAATTAATTAAAGAAAATAATCAATTGACTAAACCAGTATTTGCTGTTGCTGGGGTGTAAATCTAATAAATATCTAAGTTCTGTGCCTTCCATTACTGCTATGATTAGAGACAAATTTGGAAATATAGCTTGAAAATCATTAAAGTTTTGGTTAAATCAAGATTTAAAAAAAAAATATGAGGGCTTCAATGATAGTTGAATGTCGTAGGATAGATAATTAAATAAGGATATTATTTAAAAAAAAAAAAAAAAATTATTTGTTTTCCTAATTAAGATTCCTGATGATTGTAAATGTTTTAATCCTATGTAATACTTACCAAAACTTAATCATCCCTTAAAGCTTAGAGAAGCTTGTTAAATCCCATTTGACATCTTAAAAAAAAAAAGCCACAGTATAGGTAATTCTTTTAAAGAAAGAACATGATTGTATTTTAAAATTTTGGAATTATGAAGTTGTTATTGATCTAAAATTTGTTCCTGATGGATACTCTATGAATTTGAACTCTATTTTGAAAATTGGTAATTTGTTTGGTTGTACATTGTCTTGAGCGTTATCATGCTTTGATCAACCAAAAAGAAGCTTCAAGGAGATATTGCTCAGCCTCACACTTCTCAATGAGCCAAAGAGAAGTTATAATACTTCATTGGTAAAAACTCCCAGTTTAGAACTCACACTATTTTATAACTACTTGTATTGATCCATGACACATTTTCCTATAGGGGAAAAAATTGATAATTTTTAGCAGGATCTAAAATTGAATTCAAATATTAGGTTGAAACATGTTTTTTGAACCCCTTTAAACTTCAATGGAGTTGGGATACACACTATTTATGCTTATATTTTCTGCAATTAAGTTAAACCACATGTTATGAATGTTGTCCATAGCTTCATTGATCACAATTAGCATCAAATGCTAAAATAAACAAATAATTTAAACTAATATTTTTTTGTTATTTAGTGCTTGGTCAACCCTAACCTTTAAAGGAGCCTGGAATTAAATAATATTCTATGAAACTTTAATTTATTGAGACACTTCTTATATTTTCTATATTAAGACTTTAAAATATGTAATTCTTTTAATCAATAACTAAATCATTTCTAATTATAGAGAATAATTTGAATAAACTGGAGATGCATTACTCAATGGTGTAAATGAATTATTATGTTAGACAGAAAATTATGTTAGACAAGAACCATGGGAAAAACTTTTTCTCCCTAAAATAGGCAATGGTGATTTGCATAAGAGTCATGAATATTTTGAACTGATTAAGTTCCAGAATTAATATGGTTAACGTTTCGAATTTCCATTCTCTAGAACAGATATTTTAGTCCCCAACTCATAGCCAGTTGAATTTCAAAAATCCATGAAAATACTTTTCAAGAGCCTGAATCTTAGATTTTGACTACAAAGTCTATTTAAGTTCTTAGGCCCAATAGCTTTTCTAGATAGCACAAAAAAACCATTCCTTAATTTGTATTTTCTGGTAATCACTGCTTAGTTTGCAATCTTTATTTATTTTTGAAATATACATAAGCAAGGTAAAAACATTGTTAATATTACTCATGTATTAGTATTAATGTTATTAATTAGCTATTGATGTAATTCAATTGTATTTATTAAAATTATATACAGTCATAATAATTTGCATATTATCATAAATTGCTTATTTATTGATGAAACATATACTTGAAATCATGTTGTATTGTTAAATGATTTTAGTATATTCTTATATATCTGAATTTTTAGCTGTTATAAGATTATTTTATATTAGCTAATTTGTTAAAAATTTATAATATAATAATAATTTATAATTTTTATGATAATGGACCTATTTATTTTTGCAGCAGCTTTATATTTAGTGGCCTTCTCCTTCTCTGAAACCATTTCTATAGAATTTTGATGAGGATTTGTTATTTATCTTTATTCTATAAAAAAATAAATACTGGAAATTTGTATGTATTTCAAAGCGGTAAGGGCTATATTGTCTATTCTATGATTCTGGGAGTTCACCACTTGGTGGTGTTAATAAGGCACATATGACTTTTTACCAGACGTGATCTACCATCTATATTGGCCAGTTGCAGAGCCTAACTATCTTTATGTTTTATAGGATTACAAATAGGCCTCCTTGGGTTTACCTTGCTTCCAAAGCATATTCATACCAGCTACCTATCGTCCTAAGGAGAGTTATTTCGACTAAGAGAAATAATGTAGGTTTGACTAATGTAAAAGTATAAGTAGAAAACTATTTGTTTCATTAACTGTAAATCATAATATTTTACTGGAATGTAGAAAAGAAATTCATTATTTAACTCAGGGAACCAGAAATGTATCATATCTTTTGGCCAAGTTAAAACTGATTACATTATCACACAATAATGTAATGTACAATGTGTTTCTGTTTCGTTCAATTGATATCAAATTTTTATTTGTTCACAATTTATACCTTCTCACTGCATACCAATTTTTCTACCAGCCCTGAAGATGGCTTACAATGAATGCTGAAGTTGAAGAAGGAAGGAAGAGATATCTTTAAGAACATTGTTATGTTTCTGTTTTTTATCACTTTGAACACATAAAACTACCCCTTCAATGGTATACCTCCTTAGCAACTACATATTATGAAATAATATTAACATCAGGAAAGAGTTTCAATTCTGCTAATTATTTAAAAATATATATATATTCCAACTAAAGTGACATCCCAATTTGTGAACTTCTCTTTCGTATGGAACTGCTTGAGATAACGCGGTATGCTGGTGAAAATGTAGAGCTTTTTAGTGCAGTTTTCTAATTGTTTTTGTGTTGGAAAAGGGAAATAACACTGAGAGTAATGGAAGATTATTATTTATTTATTTAATATATATCCTGAATACATTAATTTTGNTCATTACCACCATTTAGAATACAATACTACTTAATATAGAGTAAAAAATAAAGGCAATCTTAATACTTTGCTTCACAAAATACATTTGTGCATAAAAACAAATTTTACTTGTTTTTTTAAACAATATAAAATAAAATATCTATCGAATAATATAGCTTATTTTACATCATTCTATCTTGAGTTTCTTTTATGTATATTATTTTTAATAAAATATATAATAGTAAATTGAGTTCCAATTTTTAGCTAGTTTGCAATATGAGAATAGAGCAATTCACATTGGTGGGTACCACCCATATATTATATAAACATTATAACAAATTGATTAATATTTCATAAGTATATAGGGTAGGTTTAAGAGTTTTATAGGGATTTGCAGTTTTTGTATGTTTGTTTGTAATGTTAGCCTATAAAAGTTAGATTAGCTTATACTAACATAGCTTCATTAAAATTTTTTTGGTAAATTATATAATGTAATTTTTAAAAGAATTTAATATAAACACACTTACGTGAGTACGAGAAGGTGCTCTGTTTCTTTCATCACTTGTGGCTCGTGATGACAAAGCTCCAGTATTTCTCGAATCCTGTAACATAAATGTTAGATCAGTTTACAGTTTCTAATATTGCTCCATTAATAATGTTTTTCGAAAAATATAATGATCATAGGTAAACCATTTTATTCAGAAACCAAACTTACAAGTGGTTATGAGGGGGGTCTGTCAATGCTCTTAGATGACACATTAGAGGCTAAATTTGCAGTGATCTCTGTAGCCTGTAACATTAAATTTGACTTATATATTATAATATGAATGAGAAAGCACTATTTAGAGATTCTTAAAAATTAAAAAGATAAGAAATGATTATAAATATAACAATACTACGGAAGTAGGTGGCATGTGGACCAGACCTTCATGGAAAGGGATCAATTGAAAAATAACACCTGCATCCTTTGTTTGGGAAGGGAAGAAAATTTAGTTGAAAATTCATATAGATCCTTCTAGACTCTTGAGTCACTTAGTTTAAACTGGTAAAGAAATGAAATAGAATGTCTGCCACCGATGGACTGGAACAAAAGGGATCATCCACCGGCAAGGCACTACATCCACTGCTTGGAATAACCCAGCTTGCTTCCCCCAAGTTAACTTGGGGATAGTTCAAACGGATATCTATATGATATATGATTATCTATATGATAAGATACAGCTTAATATGATATTCTAATATATGTAAAAATAATTCTTTACAAGTAAAGACTACTCAAATCATGTCTACATACCTGCACTGAGTCATAATCTCTTCCTTCTCACTACTTTTAGTGAACACTTGGGGGCCCTTGTCCTGGAAGCAGACATTAAACATTATCTCTTTGTAATTTATAAATACGTCTATATTATTCTTAATTTATTTTAATTTAAACAGAAACCAAAAGTGACATAGTGATTATCTCATCTGAAATAATTAGTATGACATATTTCTTTTTTTTTTCTATATATAAAAAGAATGAGAAATCACTCACGAGAGATTTTTAATAATTAAATAGATATAAAGTGTATGTTTAAGGGAAATTGATTCTGTCATTTGGGCTTAAAGAGGTGACTATAATATTAGATCCCTTATTTTATTTAAAGAACCTAAAATATAATTCTTCACAAGTAAAGCCTACTCAGATCATGTATACATACCTGTATTGAGTCATCAACCTCTTATTTCTCACAACTTTTAGTGAAGATTTGAGGGCCCTTGTCCTGGAAGCAGACATTAAACATTATCTCTTTGTAATTTATAAATGTATCTAAATTATTCTTATGATTCATAAGCCTTTTAAAAAAAAATAAGAAAAAAAGAGAGCACAAGAATTAAATTTTATAATGCAATAAAATAAAAATAAATCTCCTAGAATCAGAAATTACAAAATTGATGAATGAATAAAATTTAGATTTATTATTTCTTTTGCCCTCAAATATATTATAACCTCTTTTTATAAATCACTCCTACATAGTTTTACATTTACTTAAATAATAATTTTTTATTGCCTATTTTAATTTACATTTTTATAGGTTTACTAACAATTTTGTGAAGGAATCATGCATCCTCAAGGCACTACATCCACCACTTGGAATAACCCAGCTTGCTTCCCCAAGTTAACTTGGGGATAATACAAAACAGATATCTATATGATAAGATACAGCTTAATATGATATTCTAATAATTCTAATAATTCATTAAAAGTAAAGACTACTCAAATCATGTCTACATACCAGCACTGAGCTACCAATCTCTTCCTTCTCACTACTTTTAGATGAGACTTGGGGGCCCTTGTCCTGGAAACAGACATTAAACATTATAAAAACTTCTGGGTTACAAATTACTTTTTAATTCTAAACTACTATGACCGAATTCCTAACAATCCTAACAAAAAAAAAAAAAAAAAAAAAAAAAAAAAAAAAAAAAAAAAAAAAAAAAAAAAAAAAAAAAAAAAAAAAAAAAAAAAAAAAAAAAAAAAAAAAAAAAAA
>KZ810489.1:7100-18237 GCA_000696205.2 Oncopeltus fasciatus
AAATAGAAAAAAAAAGTGTATTTAAAAAAAATACACTTTAAAGAAGCCATCTTTAGGGCTGTAGAAATATGACGTCCTCTCGCGTCTTCATGATAGACAGGGGTGGTAAATTACTGTTTTATTGTTATTCAATTACTTTTTTAATGGGTTGTCTGCAAGTTTTTTAAATTCTCATTCACATACCTTTCTACATTCATACTTTTGATATCACATTACATTATAGTAATTCTGTATTATAATATTGTCAATTATTATTGTATTCTCATGACATTGTATTTCTATAGCCCTGTAGATGGCTTGCAATGTAAGCCGAAACGTTGGCAGATAATATTTTTTTTAAATACAATTTTTTTTAAATTGGTAATTTTTTTTTTGGATCTACCTTGACCGAACCCCAACGTTGGATTATTATTCCCATACTAACAAACCTCATGAAATGAAGCGAATTTATATTAATAAGAAATTTTTTTTTATTCCCAAAATGTGGCTATTCAAAATTCACGATATGCAGAGCGTTTCCTTCGCCCCTTAGCAAATGAATATTTGTATTTGAAAATTCCACGTCATGAAAAATATATTTTTTATCAATAAAAAAATCTATGTTAATTTTCATTAATCTAAAATAAATATAGGCTAGCTTTATAAAATTTAAAAGCTAGTAAAGCCTTGCCACACAACAAACTTTAATTGTCATACAATTTGCGCTATTGCTCACTCTCACTTGTTAATTGAATTTCCTTATCTGCTCTTTTGTTATATCTACCCTTAATGAAGCAAGGGAAATCTGCATAGATTATGTAGCTCCTTCGTGATGGCTTTATTTTATTTTATTTATTTTTATTTTTTTTAAAGCCCATTGCTCTAAAACAACCTCAATTCGAAGAGATTGTTAGAATATAATAAGTTTAAAATTCTTGGAAAAATATTGTAAATAATGAAATTAACTGTGGTATGTAATCCCACGATAAATATTCTACAATCATTTTGTTCTGACTCCCTGTGCATTTCTTATTATTACGTATATATTTCAACGATTGAGTTCAAATTAATGAAAGTTGAATGGGACAAGGAATTTTTAACTTGTGTGTAGGAAGTGTGTGAAGGAATAGTCAAAATTTAAAAAGAACGTGTGAGAAACAATTCACGAAAATGAATTGTCTAATTATTTATGCCTTCAATAGGGATTTAAAAAACTACAAGTAAGAACACAATAAAAATAAAGACTAATGCAGGTTAAATTATATAAATTTTTGGTGAGTAATGTTTTCAACCTTGTGAAGTACAACGCAAAGTATTAGAAATATATATTTTTTGTGGTATTTAATCCCACGTAAATTTTAACAATTTTTAATGCAAGGGAACAGAATAAAAAATCTAACTAAAGCAAGAGATCCATGTTCGAGTCCTGGCTGGGGCAGTTAGATTTTTATTCGGTTTCCTTGCACTAAAAAATCGCAAAGTTTTAGGTTTCTATTTTATTTTAAATTTTAAATGTGCCATATTAGATGATGACCGGCAAATAGACAGCAACTGTCCTGCCTAAGAGAGGATTCAGATCCTCTAAGTATGACCTGCCGACACTCCTGCTTCTGGCTAGATCTCTGAGAGCTTGGTGACCCATTGGTCACAAATGAACCTGGGTGGTCTCTCATGTTAGATTACCTTAGGAAAATAACATTTAGGTACATAACCTTCTCACAACCCGAATCATCTTCTAAGTCCGTCTCTCGGAAAGAATAGTGGTACAGGAAAGAAGTTCAACTAGAACTTGACATCCGGGATATTGTGCGTACCACAATACCCACTCCACTTGTATAAATACCGTTTGACATTTGACATAATCCCATTAATTTTTATTTATTTTAATTTCTCTATAAACCTCTCTACACGCTATTTTCTTTTCAGTTTTAAGAGTTTTTTTTTGTTCGTTCCAGCCGTGCGTAGGTGAGAAGGTGTGGGGACTCAGGCCTTGACTATCTTATACGTATTCAGATATTCATTAAAGATAGATAAGTCATTGAAGGATTTTTCACTTTTGTTGGTACTATCGGATCTGTCTGATTGTGCAAAAGTACAACTTATATTGGCCATTACAATTTCTTTTTAAAAATAAACATAATCAAATTTATTTATTGCTACACAATAATTATTATTAAATAAAAAATGGTGGGTGAATTGTGTGTAAATTCCTCTTCAATTGATATTATTTATTCCAACCTTTCTTTTAAGAAACCAATGAAGGTCAACCTTCATTGTAGGTTATATGAAGACAAGACATATAAATGCTCCAAAACAACAATTTGAAAGAATTTTCAAATTAAGACGTCGGTTATTAGAAGGAGGTGAACCTGTTACTGTCCCCCACCTCTTTTATTTATTTTTTTTCTTTCTTTTATAGTGTTAGCCTATTTATTATTTTATTTATTTATTTTTTAGTTGGCCTCTCTTTCAACAACTTAAAGGGAGGGAAAATCCTCAGGTTGCAACCACATTCAAACACCCATGGCTTAGGGCAAGTTTTTATTTGTGGATAGAAGCTTGTCCTGGGTGAGATTTGAACCCTTAGCGTTAGGCTTGTGAGAACGGATCCAATGGCGCTTCCCCCCACTCTTGATTTACATATTCGAATCCCGTAATAGGCTTATATCAAGATATGTATACTTGAAAACATCCATGGCTCAGGGCAAGCTTTTATTTATGGATAAAAGCTTGTCCTGGGCGAGATATGAACCTTTATCGTTAGGGTTGCGAGAACGGATCCACTGGACTACCCTGGCGCTTCCCCCTACTCTTGATTTACAGATTCGAATCCCGTACTAGGCTTATCAAGATATGTATACTTGAAAACGTCCATGGGTATTATGACCCATCGCCGAAGGACAAAGTCTATAGGATCGAACCGTANTCCACTGAGCTACCCTGGCGCTTCCCCCCACTCTTGATTTACAGATTCGAATCCCGTACTAGGCTTATATCAAGATATGTATACTTGAAAACTTCCATGGGTATTATGACCCATCGCCGAAGGACAAAGTCTATAGGATCGAACCGTAGAGTCCCCTAGCCTAGAGCTACTGATTAGAGTCCCATACCGGATAGGCTTATCTATATTATATATAGATTATATTATTATACATACATACATACATACATATATATATATATATATATATAAATTAATAAGCCAAAAGTGTTTAGAGTATAGTGTCCACTTAAAGATAGCTTCTCTTGTGTGCCATGTTCAAAGGGCATAGTCTAAAAGGTCGAACCCGTTAGGGTCCCTAAGCCTGGACATCCACTCCCCCCCACTGGAAAGGTTTACATCCAGAAATATGTCTGACTACTGCCATGGGTGTTTAGAACATGGGGTGAACTTACAAATTGCCTCTTCTTATATAATGTTATTAATATAGATTTTAGTGTAAAAATAGAATTTTTAAGACTTCAGTATTTTTAGATAAAAAAAAAAGAAGAAGAATAAATGCCTGGTGTGGTGAAATAATAATACAGTTTTTAATCTTTCTTCTAAATGAAGGCCAAAAAGATGTATTAATAAAAGTGTGGCCATGAGTGGGTATCAGCAAAACCCCACTTGGAAAAATATGAAGAAGAGTTGTATTTATGTATGTATGTGATGTTTTCCCACCTGTTCCCGCCTCAAAAGTTGTTCACTGTGACATTTGAGGTTAAACTGATTCCCTCAGATGATTCAAATGACTCGGGACCCGTTCAGGAACTGTGTCCCCACCCCTGGGGGAAGTGGTCCAGAGCGACTACATAGATACTCTCATTCTGTTTGCAGTAAGTGATTTGTTCCCACCTGTTGCCGCCCTAATAGTAGTTCTCTGTGACCAGGTCTGATTCCCCCAGAAGATTTGAACGACTCAGGACCCGTTCAGGAACTGTGTCCCCACCCCTGGGGGAAGTGGTCCAGAGCGACTCCACAGATACTCTCCTCCCTCGCGTAGATCACGACTCCTGCCTCCCCAGTTATTAGTAGCGATCCAGGTTCCCCTCCCTTCGCTGCCTGATAATGTCCTATTTGAACAGCTTACCGCTTAACCCCAATCCATATCGGGGATCTACTTGCCGTGTTCTTGTTTTCCTTTTAAAGCCACTCTTATTAATGAGTGGATGAACTGCTGATTTCCGAACCTGGGAACTGATACTTTCAAAAGGGAATAGGCGAGTCTGACCGTACAGGTGATTCTATCTTTCACTGATTCTCTGGTTACGGTCAATAGGGGTTCTATATTTTTTAGAATGCGATATGTAAATAAAATTATTTTTTTTTGCTCCTTATTGCGTATGAATACATTTCAGCTGTATGTCAGATGTAAGAGAATTTTACTTAATTTTCAGAATTTTTTTCTCAATTTATTTTATTAATGACATTTTTATTGTACGTTCATGATTATTCAAAGTATAACTAATATTATCAATAGCATTTTTGCTTCAGAAAGATCTTTCGTCCCATCTCGTATGGTAATGTCCTTATGCTGTTCAACTAGGCCATAGTTCGTAACCTCGGATTGAGAAAGCAGTTTGCTGATCTGACAGTTTTAGCTAGAAGTACGGTGACCTGAACAACCCCTCTTGGAGTTACTTGTAAGCCATCTGTAGATTTATCGATAACGTGCATTATAACAGTTGTTAAATTTCCAGAGCAATCGTAGTTCATCTTTCGAAGCTGTAACCTTTATCGCCTTTCTCTCTCTCTCTCTCTCTCACTCTTTCCCCTCCCACAGCCCTCTCATCACTATCTCTTCCCCTACCTTCTACTATTTCTCTCTTTTATTCCCCATCTGTCTTTAATGGCTTATTAAAACATAATTAAATACTTTTCCTCACATATATATATTACACACATAGAAAATGAAACCCTCGCAGCTGCGATGTATATAGTAAATAAGAACATGATATATATATATATAAAACCAANCTTATTGTCTCTTCAAGATTTATTTAATATTTTAGAATGTTTAATTTATTCTAAATTTAGTAATGAATATAGAAAAATAAATTATAATTGAGTTTTCTGTTTATACGCTTTTCAGGATAACTATCGTTTAATTTAAATAAATTAACTAAATTTTACATAAAACTACCGGCCATGTTTCTAGTCCATACACTCTACTTTTTGTGAGTTTAATGTAATATTTTTCGATTTAAGAACTAGCACTATTGCATAGGATCAATTTTTTTTCTTGTACTTAAACATTAATAAACTTTACATGAGAAAATGAATGTATTACAATAAAATTAATTTGCTTTTTAAATTTTGCAGAAAAGATAATTCACTCAAATGTCATGTAGTTATATTTCGCTATGTTTAATTCGTAGGATCAATCATTCAGAGTTAAATTGAATCCAGTGCAAAATTTCTGTTGAGCAAAAAAGATTTTGATGCGCTACATTTGGCAAAAAAAAAAAGAAGAGGAGCGCTCTTTGCCAAGGCGTTGACGTATGATTGACTGGTGATAGGCACTTTGCCAGAGAGTGATACGTCAGGCCGAATATTCTCACGTAGGCTTTGTGTTCTTCTGAAACGGTAAAGAATATGGCGGGATTTACTATACAACAAATAGTCGGTAACGCAAAGAATTTCTTGACTCTTAGCACAACCATATAAAAAAAAAAGGATTTTAAATGCTTTTTAAACAGATTGATTGTATTTTAAATAAATAGCTTATTGACTGACATCAGATCAGATGTTGGAGACAATAGTTCTCGATGGGTATTTTTCTTTGAGACAGAATAATAGTTTAGGCCCAAAAAAAAAAAAAAAAAAATGCAATTACAAGTCTCGGGTGGGCCTAGAAATTGTTAAAATAGACAACAACAAAATTTATTTTTGTGCTTTTTATTGCAAAATGTTCAATACATTTATTTTTTATTGGTTTAAATTTTAAAAAATGTTTGCCTCACTGAGACAATGATTTTTTTTTTTAAATTAGTCCTTTTGTCATTCCAGATCGTTGAAAAACTATAAAAATTATAAATATAGAAAAAAAATATGATTATATTATCAAAATTTAAGTTGATTTTAAGAACAAAAATCGGTGAGAATTGAAAAGCCTAATTCCTACAGGTTGTCAAATCGCAAAAGATCAAAATTTGATTTTAATAAAGTTTCGTTTCAATATGCTAAAAAAAAACAACTGTAAGCCTTAATTTCAGCTCGACCATAGCGCTGCACAAGACGAAAGTTACACTTAAACGGAGAGTTTTCTTGACTGTAGATATTAATCTCAGATGATTTTAGTTGGGGTTCGGTCAAGGTAGATCCCAGTCATGGAAATGTGAACTTACAGGACGTTCTCTCCCGTCTACGTGATAGCCCTGAAGATGGCTTGCAATGTAAGCCGAAACGTCGGCAGATAATCTTTTATTAAAAAAATACATTTTTTAAATTTGTGTTTTTTGGATATACCTTGACCGAACCCCAACTAAAATCATCTAAGATTTACACTTAAACCCCCCACCGAAATCTGGCTTGACTTTAACAGGCGACCACGAGGGACGCGAGTCTAGCTCTGTAAGTAAAAATCAAGATAAATTATACCAGATCCTCTGGGCATTGTTCGGCAGAATCTGCGATGACGGGTGGAGGTTGTTGCCAGGGGACCGGCAGATGTGCGCCTCGTACCTGTGGGGGTGCGCTACCGGTGAATAAGCCACCCCACCTGCCGGCACGCGACACCCTCCCGCTACACCCTCTCTTAACTTTGGACGGGTGGGGATGGCGACGGAAGGATGGGGGAGCCTGTAATAAAAAACCGCGTTCCTTCAGCACGGAAATGAACAAAAAATACTGAAAAGCTAACGCTTTATTTTGTTATATATAATTTTCGCATCAGTAAAGTGAATTCTGTTACCAATTTTTAGTGCAAGGGTACAGAATAAAAAACCTTGTTCGAGTCTTCGCTGAGACAGTTAGATTTTTTATTCTGTTCCCTAGCACTAAAAATTGATAAAATTTACGTGGTATTAAATGCCACAACAAAAAAAAAAAAAAAATGTATAAATTGTGTTACGTCACTTTCACGTACCAAAGAATTATTATCCACTTTAAATAACGGCATTGCAAGGAATCATGGGCGTCATCTAGTTTCAATGTATCTAAACGATCTTAATTCATTCAATATTACGTTTTTCGTATGAAGGATCATTCTAGAAATTCAGTATGGCAACATCTGAACTTTATAATGAAATAAAACAAATAAAACTGACAAAAAAAAAAAACTTATTGAACTGCAGAAATTTATTTAACTTTTGAAGTAATTTTAAAGTGTTAACAGGACTACCAAAAATGCTACGGACATAGTGTTACTGGATGGAGCGAAAATTGTCACGTGACTCTAAACACATAGTCTCTTAACAAGTACTTTACCATTTGACTATGATTACCAATATAAAAACCTGGTTTTTTGGTTCTAAAAATGCTCACAAATACATATTTTTGTATCTACAAACTGTAGCTATCGAAATATTTAAAGAGATATTAAAATACTGCTTCAGGTAAAATGATATATAGCCGACTTTCCTCTACGTTTCTTATGCTTCTAAAAGAATGAAAAAAAAGCAGAACTTTACGAGACAGACATCAAAGTTCATGAGACAGACATTTTCCAGAGTTTTTCATGACAATATGAATTTCCAAAAATGTCGGTAAATTCTCTTCTAAAAATTGGGCTTTAAAGATGTAATTAAATGACAGGAAAATAGAGAATTGCATAACTTTGCTTGTGTATAGAACAATATCTTCCTTTTATCTCAAAATCGTTTGAGGGGTAGAAATTGAGCCAGTTTAAGGACAAGAGTTTTGAGAATCTAAAAGATCTTGGTTATTATTAGTGGAAATACTATATAATATAACATTATACACACACACACACATACACAAATATATAATAATAATATTGTAGACTAGAATACTGTGGGGACTCGGACGGTGACAACTAAACTCAAGCCGATTAGGATCATTCTCGGCCTGGTGAACTCCAGAAACTAACTTTTCAAACTAACTCACAAACAGCAAAACAACGCAGGAGTTAGAAAGTACTAGGAATAACTTGCTACGGAACAAAATAATACGGAAGATACTACCGAATGATTAGTTAGTATCAATGCAATTGACAAATTTGCAATATGTCATATAAAAACTGAATGACTGACAATTAATGCTAATGAAAATTAACTTCTTTTTTTTTTTTTTCTACTCTTATCACTAAAGGGGTAGTAAACAACCCTCCTAGTTTATTCAAAGACTTCTATCTTTATTATGTATTTTTGTCAAAATTCATGAAACACAAATCTTTTTATTTATACAATATTTACATTATTATTTATTTATTTCACCTCCTATGCGACCATTAACTCAATACAAAATTAATGCTATTATTAATTAAAATTGTTTATATAAAAAAATTAGTAACCTAATTTTTGAGAGCGATTTGCACCAGATTGTCGATTTATTAAAGTGTGGAGAGCATTACACACACATCACATCGAATCTTCCGCATCATTTCTAATAAATTTGATATACTACATTTCGAACTCCTAAAACAGGTATTCTGCTATAGCTCACACAANTATTTTCTGTGTGTTTCACTGGAAAATCAGAAAAAATTTCTCTGGTTTTGAATTCGGGTGCCTTGAAATAAAATAATTCGTTTACATCTAACTTATTTATGTAAAGAGTGGCCAGGTTAGCTCATGGGACCCGTATGGGCCTTGCGGGTTCAAATCCCAAACGAACCATAGCTGTTTAGAATAAGATGGCAACATGCAGGAAAAAAAAAAAAAAAATGTAAGCCAATATATACAAAAACTAAAAGATGAGGAAGCCATTCTTTAATATTAAGGTCTCATATGAAGAGCATTTCACTATATGTAAATGAAAAATAACAATTACCTCAAAACACAGTTAATGAGTATTTCATATTCTTTAATTTTTTTTTGTTTGTTCCAAATGAAATATATGGCTGGAGACCTTTCGAAAAAAATAATCCTCATTCCTTATCGACGCCTCCATAAAAAGCAGTAGGCGTGCAGAGAACCATCTAACCCATATCTGACAAGTCAATAATTATAAATCAAGTAGACTTTCAAACAAGAAATATTTCAAAACTAATGTAGAGACGAAAGACCAATCCGGATTGGCATGTATCCGAACTCAAGGTTAAACTAATCATATAATAATATGTAATTATGGTTTTAGAATTAAGCTAAGCCCATTGTTTGATCATAGGCAGGGATTTAAAATAAAAAAAATCGCTGGTCGTTCGTGGACAGCTGTACTACATAGCAGACCATGATATTTGGTCTAATATATAATTTTAATACAGTTGATCCAATGTATTTGTAGCTATTTATAATGTATGCTCCTGAAGAAGGCGTAATTTACTCATTTCTCAAATGTAACTGTTTTACTCCGTCTTACCTTCTATTATCCGTCTTCATTGGTTTCTGCACACCATCTCCCGTTGGCGAGCGCTTTCGGACATTGTCCATCCTCGTGGCCGAATACATGTGTTCACTGTCACTGTCGGTATTCAACAGTGAACACATGTATTCGGCCAAGAAGATGGACAATGTCCGAAAGAGCTCGCCAACAGAAGATGGTTTGCAGAAACCAATGAAGACGGATAATAGAAGGTATGATAGTTCTATATTCATTGGTAGTCATAATAACCCTTTAAATTTTACTCCATCTTAAATGTGAACATATTCGAAGCTGGCTCTTTACCTACAGGAAAGAAAAATGAAAGTAACTCAACTTTTTTAGTTCATTTTTAAATATTTTCCTTAAACATTCATAAAAATGTTGTAGGACATACTTGTTTACACTGCCGACATCCCTAACCACCCATGCATTCTCTTGGCTATATAGATTGATGCCAAAGGAATCTATTGTCTCGCATCCTGACGCAAAACATCTTCTACTATCTTTCGCCAGAAGATAACCAGCTATAGTTTTAAAAATTTCATTTTACACTTACTACTGAGAAGAAATGTTATCAAAATGCAACAATGTATTCGGATATTAGCTATTTTTCAATTAGGTCTTCTCTAATCCCCTACCACTCAAACAATTTCATACATTAATGAACACAAACTTCAACAGAATTTGTTAACTTTGTTTTAATACCGAAATTATGCATACACAAACTAACATATATTATGAACTATTTCTTTTTTTTTTAGCTTCTCCAGTGTACAGTTGGGGAAATCGAAGAATATGAAAATAGCTTGATGATCTAAATTTCCTTTAGATAATTCTAAAAATATTTTTAAAGCTTAAAACAATTATTAATATGATTGGGTTAATTGTATAATATCCAATAATTTCTAAACCCTTCCAATTTAAAACCTGAAAAATAAGAGAAGACGTTTTTTTTCTTTATTTTAACTTATACGTTCTTTTCTATCAAACTTGTCATTTACATAGCGTTACCTAGAAATTATTTGTCAACACAGTACTGATATATCTAGTTCTCAAAACTCCTGACTGCTGTGGAGATGGCGAGCCACAAGAAATATTCGTGATAAGTTCACAGTGCATGTGATTGACTCCAAGTCGGAATGAGATAGATTCTGAAAAAGCAGTCTCAACTTCCCTGCAATGGCCGCAGTTTTAAAATAAATTAACAATAACAAGAACTTTCTCTTACAACTAAAATTAAAAAAAAAAAAAAAAGTTCAAACTACAAAATGTATTATATTACACTTTAATCTGACTTTGTTTTTTCCTTGGGTGCAGAACTTTGACACAACTTTCACACAGTATGTCTACAAATGATATAGGCTTCCATTTTAACTTCCTGCACCCTTGGCTCCGCTAAGTATGGTAATAGATATCAGCGCCGTAAATTACACGTGAATAATATTTCCTGTGCGCGGAGCTGTCCCACTTTGCTTTACATAGAAATTGTGCAAGCTTCAGTATTCCAGAGAGTGTGTACGCTGGATGAGGGAGAAGATATGGTGTATTGGAGCAAGCAGTTGGTGTCAGATGTCAGATGAACAATTATGTTGGCAGAGAAGTGGCGCCATGAACAGTTTTAGTAACAATGCAAATAAATTTCTTTAAATATTTTTTGCGGGGAGGGGGGGGGGTTCAACTGTGGCGGAG
>KZ810491.1:29744-40803 GCA_000696205.2 Oncopeltus fasciatus
GCCCTGAAGATGGCTTGCAATGTAAGCCGAAACGTTGGCAGATAATCCTTTATTAAAAAATACATTTTTTTTAAATTTGTGTTTTTTGGATCTACCTTGACCGAACCCCAACTAAAATCATCTTAGAATAATATCTACGGTCAACAAACTCTCCTTTTTAAATTTATTTACTATTTAACATAATAAAAATTAACTTAATTATCTGTAAAGTAAAACTTATAATTGATTCATTTAAAATATACTAAAAAGTATATAAAACTAAGTAACTAGCTAAAATTCAGTTTCAAATACCACTGTAATATGATATGCAATGTTTTATCTACTAATAATATGATGGGTAATATCCTGCAATGTAAACATTCTTATGAGTGCCTTTGACCTTTATGTCACCTTAATAACCATGAGCAATATTGTCGATCACACTTGTGTTATGCTGTAATTCAGGACTTTTGGGGCATTCATGGGGCAAACATGGTGGTATGGGTGACCTCACCGCCACGACTAAACATTTCAACATGCCCTCGGCCTCGCCAATTAGACCTGAATTTTTTAACAGGTAATCGTGTCTGCATTAAATTATATGGGGGGAGGGGGGGCTTGCTGAACTGTGAAATTGCCCTGTAAACGAATGGGGTAATTGCTCTGAAATATTTACTCCAAAAATGAATAGCTAGTAATGCCCCCTTCTCTCACAATGCAGGATGTTTAGGCCGGGATTTCGGGGGTGATTAATTTGTAAGGGCGCATCGTATACAAATCGGAAATAATACCTAATTTTATGAAAATAAATTTAATTTTTACATTCATGAAATAATTATGGTAGTTTTGGAATATAATATATTATATTTCTTTTTTTATAGAGGTACGGATAGCCTAATGCTTACGACACCAAGTCCTTTCCCTGAAGTCTCCACATTCCCCAAACCTTGGCATAAACAATATTCAAAACCCACACAAGCATTCAGCAAAATTTATATAATCGTTTCCCATATTTAGAACCCCTACTATGATAAGGAGATGAAATATCCTACACTAACGCAGGTAATCATTTTACATGATAAATTATCACTTTAAGCTGCTTAATGATTTGTACAATTACATATTTCTATGAGCTTCATTTTACATGTTTACAATTCTATACTTTATTTATTTTTAATGTTTAGGATTTCTTTATTAGAAATTCTTAAAATTAAATAAATGACATTTAAACAAAACAATATATATTTATATATAAAAAATCAATAAAGAAAAAATCTTCCTGATATGAAAAAGGTTTGAACTCCACTGTATTATCTAACCATAACTTAATTTCTGACGAAGCATATTTTGGTTGAAAACCCTTTATTTTTTCACAATTGCAATGAATGCTATGATGCTAACACATTTTAAATGTGCTAACATTTTTCGTATTTGATAAACCATAAGAAAAAAGTTATCCGCTTCATATTTCCTGTGCTATTTAGATGTGACAAGACCCCATTTAAGTTTTCTTAATCCGGCATGACATTTTCTGAAAGATGAGAGTTATTTTAGTCCTGCTTTATTTTAGTAAGGAAATAAAGGTCATTTACCGATCCTTTTAAAGGAGAGCTATAAATATGGCCCGTTCAAAATTTCCAGTATATTTTTTTTAATTTTATACCTACTCTAGTGTTAGTAATTTTTAATAAAAGGAAACCAAATTTATTTTTAGAAGTTACACTACCAGATTTGAGGCCAAGGAAGCAAGAATGATTTCCTCAGAGACTGAAAGCTGTCAATAACGGAAAGAGGGAGGGGGATAAGTTTAGAGATAATAAACCTATTTGAAAATTGTCAACATATTACATGTTACATAAAAATGTTTCAGATACTTATAAATTTATATCAAATTCTAATGACAAGTTAAACGTTGTACATCATATATTCTTTAAAATGTTCACGGAAAATTCCACAGCGCTGTAGCTATGTAATTTAAGCCAAAATTCCATATTTGTTATAAAGAAGAATCTAAAGGAGGGAAAATGACGAAATATAACTCTCTTTACAAGACGGGGAAGACAATGAGCATAAAAAGTACGACAAGTAAGATCTGCTCTCGGTAGGTGAGGAAGGAGTATGGGAATTCTCATCCATCGTAGTTAAATTCGTAAATTTTTTTCATAGTCAGCATTTGCTACAATCAATTTAATCTATCATTTTTGAAAACTCAAATCACTAAAACATTTAACAGTTGCAATAAAAAGCTTAAATTCCGGCTTGGCTAGGATTTTTTACACATCAGAGGGCCTACCCAACACGCGAAATTATATATATCTACCTTAATACATGCTTTTTTTTTTTTACATGGCATTGAACAGTTGTATAATTAAATTTCACAACTAAACATATTTTTTGTAACGCTAGCAAATGTGTGGAGATACGATTTTAAACTTTGAGTTTCTAATAAACCTCCTTCATAATTTTACATTTTATTATTATAATTCATTTAATTTAAAGTGTATATGANATTACTATGGAGGATTCTGTGGATTGCTATGGAGGATTACTATGGGATCACTATGGAATAAAAAATGTCAGCCTTTAGACGAAATTCATTCTTAGTAGAGCTGGTCAAGTTTTATTATATATAAATGTTAAATCTTTTATTTTCTCGCTCCTCTGCTTTTATATATACAATTGGTAGTTAAATTAGGAACCGGGTGTCAATTAATAAAAATTTGAACAAACGCTTTTAATTTTATTTTCAAGGGGTTAATTTCAATATACTTCATTAATAAGAATGATTCAATCATGCAAAAAATTTGATATTGAACTAAATTTGGAGTGAACCGTGTTATTTATTTAATAATTCAAGTATATTGAAAAAATTCCATGAAAAAGCGGAAATGTCAGGGAAGAAATAAAATCATGAAGGAATGAAAGTGATTATTCAAAATTGAATTAATTTCTCTCTGATTTCTAATATGGCTACACACAATTACACACACACACACACACACACACGGGCACATAAAAAACTTTCGAAACTGTTAAAATCGTGTCAATATACTAAAGTAATTAGCTTGATTTTCCTGTGGGAAATATATATTATTATACATATCAAGGAAAATGTTTTGCAATGTAATTTAGAGGTCATGAAAGAATGAGTGTCCCCATAAAAACTTATATAGCTTATCTGCTTTCAGAAGGCACATCTTCAGTGTATATTAGTTTCCAGCAGAGACACTCTAAGCTGAAGTGTCTTTTCTGACATCTGAGAGATCCTGATGGTGGAAGCTGTGTTGTCTGAAAACAGCAAGCGAGTGGCGAAGGAGATTCACATTTATCAACTAATTGATTACTTTCACTTTCCAAAAAGAAATTATTTATCTCAGGGTGAACCTCGCAAATCAACTCTGATATGATATATATAAAATAAGCTTTTGCATAGGGTTGAGGGAATTCATTTTTGGCTCATATCAGATGATGACGGAAATCCTTTGAGAATACCATTATATTTTATTGTTACGAAAAGGTTAATGAATGATTTGACCGTAGAAATTATGAGTAGATGTTTGATTTGTTGGGGTTCAGTCAAGGTAGATCCAAAAAACACAATTTAAAATATTCTTTTGTTATCTGCTCACGTTTCGGCTTACACTGTAAACCATCTTCAGAGCTATTTTTATGAAGGCGAATGAGGGAATGTCGTGTCACATGGATCACATGTTCTTAACCCCTCTCGCCTTCATGATAGTAGCTCTGAAGATGGCTTACAGTGTAAGCATCGGTAGATAATTAAAGAATGCACATTTATTTATATTGTAATTTTTGTATTCTTTCAACTGTATTTTATTTAAGTTTTATAAGTAAAACTTTGATGAAAAGAAATATTTAAGAACGTAACTACTATGCTTAAATGCTTCTTCTCTTCCTTCACGGCTACAGTAGAGCCACCCGAGTTTTCTTGTATTTTATGTGCATATTGATCGGCTCCGGCTTCTTAGGTCAATTTAATTGTTCACTCTTATTTATGTATATATGGTCAATGAAGTAATGAAAATCTGCTTGTATTATAGAGCTTTTTCGGACTTTTATCGTGGTTCTTTAGTACTAATATAGAAGATTTTTTTAGTTTTAATTTTAAATGACAAAGGGTAGTAGTATTTATACAAATGTGTATGACATGTCTTTGTCTCGCTTATGTAAGTTTGGAGGATCAGTCGCGATGAGGTATCTCTGAGAGCTGGGTCAGTGCCTCACACCCTCCCTCTCCCGTCGTGGCCGTGGTGGGCGTGTCCGCGTGCTCTCAAGCCCGCACAGACACGGGGCACAAAGGGAGTGTCGGCTGCAGGAACAAGTACGAACAGTTAAAACGGACTTTACAATTGCAGCTTTGTCAGCGCCAGAGGCGGCAGGGGCCCCCCGCCAAAGGTACCGGCGTTCAGGTTTGCTACCACCTATAGCCCCTCAAATCCAAACCTATAGATTCCGCTACAGCTGTCGTCAACTGCAGGAGCGCCCGGCTCCCTTCCATCCCCCACCCCTACCTTCCAGAATGCTGGTAGAGTCGGTATAAATCAAGTGATTGCTATAGAAATTGCTAAAAAAGGTATCCTAATATAGCCTTTAGTTCATCTATGGAGGATTACTATGGATCACTATGGAGAATTACTATAAAGGATTTCACTATGGAGGATTACTATGGAAAATTACTGTTGAGAATTACTATGGAGGATCACTATGGAGGTTTACTATGGAGAATTACTATAGAGGATTACTATGGAAGAGGATTACTATGGAGAAGAATTACTATGGAGGATCATAATGGATCACTATGGAGGAGGATTACTATGGAGGATCACTATGGAGGAATCACTATGGAGGATTACTATGGAGGATCACTATGGGATCACTATGGATCACTATGGAGGATAACTATGGAGGATCACTATGGAAGATTACTTTGGAGGAGGATTACTATGGAGGATTCTGTGGAGGATTCTATGGAGGATTGCTATGGAGGATTACTATGGGATCACTATGGAGGATCTCTATGGATCACTATGGAGGATTACTGTGGAGGATTCTATGGAGGATTGCTATGGAGGATTACTATGGGATCACTATGGAGGATTACTGTGGAGNATGAAAATCTGCTTGTATTATAGAGCTTTTTCGGACTTTTATCGTGGTTCTTTAGTACTAATATAGAAGATTTTTTTAGTTTTAATTTTAAATGACAAAGGGTAGTAGTATTTATACAAATGTGTATGACATGTCTTTGTCTCGCTTATGTAAGTTTGGAGGATCAGTCGCGATGAGGTATCTCTGAGAGCTGGGTCAGTGCCTCACACCCTCCCTCTCCCGTCGTGGCCGTGGTGGGCGTGTCCGCGTGCTCTCAAGCCCGCACAGACACGGAGCACAAAGGGAGTGTCGGCTGCAGGAACAAGTACGAACAGTTAAAACGGACTTTACAATTGCAGCTTTGTCAGCGCCAGAGGCGGCAGGGGCCCCCCGCCAAAGGTACCGGCGTTCAGGTTTGCTACCACCTATAGCCCCTCAAATCCAAACCTATAGATTCCGCTACAGCTGTCGTCAACTGCAGGAGCGCTCGGCTCCCTCCATCCCCCACCCCCGCCTTCCAGAATGCTGGTGGAGTCGGTATGATTCAAGTGATTGCTATAAAATTTAAAAAGTAACATAATACAGCCTTTAGTTCATCTATGGAGGATTACTATGGATCACTATGAAGGATTACTATGGAAGATTACTAAGGAGAATTACTATGGAGGATCACTATGGAGGATTACTATGGAGGTTCACTATGGAGGAATCACTATGGAGGATCAATATGGGATCACTATGGATCACTATGGAGAATTACTATAAAGGATTTCACTATGGAGGATTACTATGGAAAATTACTATGGAGAATTACTATGGAGGATTACTATGGAGGTTCACTATGGAGGAATCACTATGGAGGATCAATATGGGATCACTATGGATCACTATGGAGGATCACTATGGAATCACTATGGATCACTATGGAGGATAACTATGGAGGATCACTATGGAAGATTACTTTGGAGGAGGATTACTATGGAGGATTCTGTGGAGGATCTCTATGGATCACTATGGAGGATTACTGTGGAGGATTCTATGGAGGATTGCTATGGAGGATTACTATGGGATCACTATGGAGGATCTCTATGGATCACTATGGAGGATTACTGTGGAGGATTCTATGGAGGATTGCTATGGAGGATTACTATGGGATCACTATGGAGGATTACTATGGAGGATCACTATGGAGGATTACTATGGAGGATTTACTATGGAGGATTACTATGGAGGATCACTATGGGATCACTATGGAGGATCACTATGGGATCACTATGGATCACTATGGAGGATCACTATGGAAGATTACTTTGGGGGAGGATTACTATGGAGGATTCTATGGAGGACTCTGTGGAGGATTGCTATGGAGGATTACTATGGGATCACTATGGAAGATTTTAAATGAAATCATTCTAAAGAAGAATAAAAAATGTCAGCCTTTAGACGAAATTCATTCTTAGTAGAGCTGGTCAAGTTTCCTTAGAATTTCGCGAAAGGTATTTTTAGTTGGGGTTCAGTCAAGGTTGATTCAAAAAATAGTATTTTTTGGATCAATCTTGTCCGAATCCTAACACATTCTCTACTAATAATCTCCATGGTCGAAACCTTTCCATTTAAATTCCATATAATACATTCTCACACTGATCTCCTTGTGAATATATTCAGTTTCATTCAGTAGAAGTAAAAATATGAAACCTCGACTGCCAACTAATTGACAATTAGTATTCAGATGCAGTGTGAATATGTATATATAAATGGGGCTGACCATTTATATAAACATACAAGCGAGTGTTTTTTTGTTTTTTTTTTGGAATTTATACTTTCCATTGCGCGACTTTTGAAAATTTTACAGATCTATATATAGTTTTTATACAGTTTTTAATAAGTAGAAACTAAATTCGATATAAAAGATTCTGCAAGCCATTGGATGGGTTCGTTAATGGCTGAAGACCGTCGAAATGGAGGGGAGGTTAAAGGAGAGACCAGTACTTCAGAACAAAAATAACAATATCTTCGTTTTTATTAACGAGGTATAATTATTAGAGAGTAATTTGTTTTATTTGCAATTTTCAAACATTTATATCTTATAGTATGTTTGAAAATTACAAAATGTGTGGTCTACTGGCAAAATAGAGTACTTTCGAGAATATAAAATTAAGGGTTGAGCGGGTCCAGTTATTTAAAAAAAAAAAAAAAGAATCCTAATTAAGTATTTAAACTTTTTATTCAAAATGATCGAAAAAATTAATTTTTTTCTGTAATTAGGAGTGAGGGAAGTTTAAAGAAAAACCAAAATTTATTTACACAATAATTTGAGTCTAATTAATCCACAAAAAAGTTATTGATCTTTATAGGGGTAAAATTAATTTTCAAGTATTATGATCTATGACATTTTTACAGTTTTTGGAAAAACTCCTGCCAAGGTGGATATTTTTTAAAAGTTTAAAAGGTTGAGCTCTTCCACCACACTTCCCTTCCTGTAGATTTCAGAGTTGGCCTTAGTATTCTTACATTTTATACCATTCATCTGTTAATGAATAATTGAAAAATTTAGTTTTCACAGCTCCTGCGGAACGTGATATTTAAAAATACATTTGATGTGTATAATTTTATGACATTTTTCAATTGCAACTGGGAATCTTCGAAAGTTATATATTTTGATTCATAGTTCCAGACAGGAAGGCCATCTATTTGGGGTATTAAACGAGAGAACCCTCTTTTTATCAATCATTTCCTCTCCCCCTTTTCTTAGCAGTCTTCGGCGTCGTACATTATGTCCCAGACTGTGGGGAGAAAAAAAAAAAAATTCTGCGGGACAAGGGAGGAATTGCGTTCTGTATAAGCCCCTCCAGAGTCATCTGTCGTACCTTCGCTCCTGGTGGAGTGTCCCCTCGCCATCACCCCGAGGGAGAGGGCGGGACGTACCCTCCGGGGATGTATGTCACGTCACGGCCTGATGGCGCAAGAGAAAGATTCCCGACTGTCCGTCTGTTTGACTACATGAATCTTACTCCAGGAGGGAAAGTGATCCTTCCAGATAAATGCGTGTGTGTGTGTGCGCGCGCGCGCGCGCGTGTGTGCGTGTGTGTGAGTGAGTGCGTGCGTGCGTGCGTGCATGCGTGTATGTGTGTGTGTGAGTGCGCACTCGCGCGCTATAGAAATCCTAATTTTTAAGATAAAGAAACTTAACTCCTTATTAAAGCTTATTTTCGCAAACATGAGGTCATTAAAGGCTTATATCGGATATTAGAGAGAGGATTTGTTAAATTTTTAGCTCATAAGAAAAAGTAACAAATTGCTCTTTTCAAAATATCATATTCTAGGAACTTTCTGTAAATAAAAAATTTTTTTTATATATTCATACACATCTGTGCGCGTGTGTATGTGTATTTGCAATTTATTTTAAAATCAAGAACTCGATTGGTGTATTTAGACTTTTTTTTTATAAACAAAGGCTGAGATGAAGTATTGTGTGGGAAGATTAAAATTAAGATTTGTTAGTATGTTAGTTTCAATGTGAGTTAAGAATGCAAATATTGGACAAAATATGATTTAAATGAAATTTTCCACTATTTACACACTATATTTATAAGAAGAAAGCATATTAAGGAAGATTTTTATAATGGAACTTCGAGAGTTCATAATAATCAAATAGAATAATACACAATAAATCATTTATCAGAACTTTTAGTTTTTGTTTTTTTTAAAGTGCCTGTTGATATACTGCCTTCCTCGATGTTAATTTAAATTTCTGAAAATCATGTACTTGCTTCGGATGTATGCTTCTATAAAGCAATAGAGTTTTCGTTTGACTTCAAATTTCTAATTGTAAAAGAAATTTGATGCACTTTGTACCTAAAACTCCCTTACGAGGATCACCAAAAGTAACATAACTATGTTTATTTATATAAAAGATTTATCGATAAATGGCCTATGATTATCCTATAGAAAATAATGTATTCTTGTTAGTGCTTTTTTTTTCCTTATTTAAAGGCATGGCAACCACTGAGGGTCATTATTCCCTCAAACACCATTGTCTATCATCGTTGTAGAATTTAATGTTATGCAAGATAGATATTTTTTCAAATTTTTATAATTCATTTTATTATAGTTACTTTGTTGATACAAAAAAATCATTATTAGGACAAGAGCTCTTTTAAATTTTAATCTTTTTTTCTTCTTATTTTTTTTTTATTATTCTACTGTAAATACTTTTAATCATCACTCTTAAGTATACTATAATATCATTACACCATTTTTCTTTTAGTAGTTCTTAGAATATGAATGCATAACTTAATGTAATATATAATGTGATACCAGTCTTATTGTAAGGTTTGTTGAGTCAAGATCCCTGTCCAAGAGACAGCCAAAACCCCACCCCCCTATCACCGCCACGGTCACGCCCATTAGTGCTTTAAAGGGAATTTTGCCCAAATTGTGTTAATAAATACATTCTTAACATGTGTTTCTTTCCTAGGGTTCTTTAGCGGATTGGTTTCTTTTCGATCATTCGATGTAGAAATGGTTTAAAAATTATAGAACACTAGTGGACCCGGCTAACTAACTTCATTTTGTTCACGTAGGCTTCGACGGTCGTCAGATGTATTTACCGTTTCTTCTTCCGGGTTGGACCGTGTAAAATTGTTGTTATTTGCCGAGCTTTGGCACATCATATGATAGCTTCTTTAGGGGTGAAAAGAGAATGAGAGCTGTTGAAGAGAGATTTTTAAAATATATACCACCTGGATTTTAAAAATCTCTCTTTTATAACTCTCATTCTCTTTTCAGCCCTGAAGAAGTCATCACATGATGTGCGAAAGCTCGGCTAATAACAACAATTAGACACGGTCCAACCCGGAAGAAGAAACGGTAAATATAACTTCATTTTGCCAAAATTTTAGTTTTTTAAGGCGTTGCTGGCCCTGAGCAAACAATAGTGTTGTATCATCACGGTATTTAAATAAAGCTTTTAACGAAATTTACGGCATTCAAATAAAAATTCAAGGAAAACCTATCGTAAAGTTTTTTCACAGAATAATTTACATTTGGTGTAGTTATGGGCTCAAAAAAAAAGAAACATATGTATATAAGGAAATTGGAAAATATTTATTTATTACTTCATCTTAACGCTCCTCCGCCCGCAGAACGAAAATCAAAAATCAGACTTCACAGTGTCACCCGCCTATATATTCGGAGGATTCACTGAAAATTTCATCAAAATCGCCCCAGCCGTTTTAAATTCCATACGTTACATACATACATCTTCTTTTATATATCTGGATACCCATGAAATAGCTAAAATTGTGTTTTGCTTCATACTGTTCAATAGTGTTTAATTATGGTTCTGTGAACTTTTTCTTAACACAAATATAAAGAAGATATTATGAATCTTTGATTACCAATTCGGTCTCCACCCTCCTCTTTTATATCAGCCAATATCAATAAAGAAATAGTACATTAAAGGAAGGCGATAAAAGCAGGCCAGGAATCCTCTGAGTCAATACAATCAGATGCACAGAAAGAAAAATAAGCAAATTATATTTTGCTTTATTCACCCATACGCTATGCACTGTTGGTCTTAAACTTTAGTCCCTCAGCTCAGCATTTCAGTGCCTTCATCACCGGTCTACTGTGCTTTCAAGTGTGTTAAAACATCAAATTTTTCTTTATTTTCTCAATTATACATGAGGCTTATGGATTTTTCATTATTAAGTCTCAAATTAACATTAGTTAAAAAAATATTGTAAATTATATAAAATAAGGTGTTTAGTTCCGAAAATACTAAAATTATTGTTACTCAAACAAAATTTTGTTTTTAAGGGGCGCTGGGGTAGTTGAGGGGTCAATGCGGGACACTTATGAAAGGCACTGATGGTTCTAATCTCGCCATGTCCATATTTTATCCAGAAATAAAGCCTGCTCAGATCCTGCTGACCCTGAAGTAGTGCATGAGATATATATATATATATAT
>KZ810492.1:7064-27886 GCA_000696205.2 Oncopeltus fasciatus
CAGGAAAGTTTAGAGTATTAACTAACTTACATTTTTATTATTATCTTTCATTTTTTGTATAAAATTTAACGTGAGATTAAATACCACAATAAAAATCATTATCTATAACTTTAACTTTTCAAATAAATCTTAGAGAACTTATAAGTTAACTTATAATGATAATTATATGTTATATTTAAATAATATCTTAAATAATAGTAACGGTGAAGAAGATAGATATGGGTGGGGTTAGTTAGTATGTTTGATGTATCTAGGTGCTAAAACAGTGTGACAACACAGGCCAACATAGTACCCTGTAATCATTCCTGTACTAAATGTGTTTAACGGCTCGGAATAACAGTTACAATTCACGGTAGCACTTAGACCTTCACCCCTGCCCACTCTGTCTTCTATGTCTGCCATACTTCAAGGGCCAAGGGCTTCTCTTCAGCCGTTCTGCTGTGAGTCTCATATACTGGAGCTGCTGGAAACTGAGGGGGTTTCTTAAGTATCTTGATTTAATTTTGCATGTGAAGAAGTAAGGGTGAATCAATTAATTTATTTAGTAAAATAAAATAAAAAGTATAAAAACTATTTATGGTATCTTTTTATTTTTCACTTCACCTGTTTCATTCTTATATAACAGTACATTAAAAGGTTATTTTCACTACCAATGAATATAGAACTATCATACCTACTATTATCCGTCTTCATTGGTTTCTGCAAACCATCTTCTGTTGGATGTAAACGCACACACAAATACTTATGTACACATGTAGGTGTATAATGTAGGACACCTAATAAATAAAATAAAAATCAATATGAAGTGAAGTTTAAAACATTTAGGTATATGAGCAAAAATTATATTTTATCTCGTTAAATATTTTTTTTGGATATAGAATTTTCAACCATACTCATAAAATATACTCCTTAACCTTTCTGAAGAAGCTTGTTTTTACTTTTGTTCACTTTTATTTGTCATTTCAAAATCAGGGTTTTTTATTATTTTTATCTTTATTCGCATTATAGAATAGAAAATGATAGGCCTTCAAGTTTGAATAAATTTAATAAATGGCATGTGAAGGTCAGAACATGAAGTTATAATGAAAGCTGTTCATCCAAATTACAGATCACACATGCATACTTGGCTTACAATTCTTGTAAGTCTTGCAGGTTTAATACCGTAGTTGTTAATACGGTTTAAGGCGCTGGTCTGTTTCTTTTATTCCTGCAGTTTTTCAGAATGTGTACCGAAAAATCTTAAAGGACTGTTGATAATTGAATAAAAAATAATTTATTATAATAAATATATGCNTAATGCTTTGAAAGTGTTGTTTAGTAATAGTGAGTTAGAATAATAATCAATGCCTAATAAATGATTCAATATGATGACGAATACTTTGCGATATTTATAAAAATCAAGCCAAATATTTGATCCGTGTAGTAAAAATGTAACAGTCTTAAACTTTTTTTGAGTTTATGACATTATAGGATTTGCATATTTACATAAATATACCATAAATACAATTTTACAATTTTTAATTATTTTTCATGTCTTTATAGATAGAGAGATTTGTTCTATCTTAAAAAAAAAAAAGAAATTGTTAATTTTTGTTCCCACTTCAGAAAACATCTGTAATTGTCTACAATTTCAAGGCTGTAAGAATAATTTATTATAGCTTTTACTCATGTACGAACCATACAGTTTTGTTTAGAACAGAAAATTTAAATTTAACCCGCCTACATGTATGAATTTCTTGTAGTTGATTTATAAAATATCACTTGTAGAAAAGGTTTTTGTCTCTGAAATATTCCTTAAATAACTCTTAAAATAAAAACATAAGTAAAAAAAACCCGGTGAAAATTTGTTATTATTAATTTATTTAGTACACTATATCATTAAGAATAAAAAATTGTACTGTAATGTTGGAGGTTTTGCCTGTAATAAGTAAAAACAATAGTTAGAGTTCAAAATAAAATTGTAAGTACTAAAAAAATATACGTAAGTAATCACTTAACATTATTAATAAAGGATGAAAATTCCAGACTACTAAAATAAAATGAATAAATTGCCGCACAACACTAGTAAATAAATTAAAAACAAACAAACAACAAGAGTGATATTTAAAGAAAGCTTCTACGAGATATGATTAGATCTTTCTTTAAATTAAGTTCGTAAAATCGGAACGTATGTATTGCTTTTAAAGTTCGGAAAATAGTTGTGATTTTGGAAATAACGGAAGGTTAAATTTATGTTCTCAAGTTTCTGCGATAAGGTATAAGATAGAATGGCATTGGTTTTGATTTTAGCGTATTAGATGTCGTAATTGAGAATGTAATTCGGGGAGTTAAGCGGCCTCTATTCGTCGCTGGCTAGGCGTTGAAAACTTCCTATTCTCCCCAAAGCCATTCCACAGTATAAAGTAAAATATAACTTTTACTTAAATACATTACATAGGAAGAATTTATTTTAGAAATTATATTTAATTTTCGTAGCTCCATCTGGTTGGATTTTAATGTGGTGAATTTTGTTTTATTACTGCATTCCTTGAGGCACAGGGGTGTCAGACAACAGTGGTCGATAAAATATGAGCCAAATCAACATTCGTGTTCCTGGTCTCTTAACAATGGCTAATTAAATTAAATATGCAAAATAATTAAATAAGCATGCCTTCGAGTACTCATATATTATTTATCAATCCTTTCAATATTGCTTAATATCAATAGCTGATGTAACATTCTGTATATTTAAGAGGAATCTTTTATCATCAAAAATAATCATTATAGATATATTACAATTATTTAAATTTTTTTGGAAATCGTTTTTCAGTTACTCTCAGTTTTAGGGGAAAAGTGCTTGCAATTAAAGTAGAATCATTGATTACCCAATAATTCGTCATCAAATGAAATAATCATAAATTACATAAATAATTTTGATTCTCTATCGTTGTGATTTCAAAGGTTAACTATTTTTCTTTGACTAAGTATTGATATAAAATCCAAAGATCATATTTGAGCGTGTTTTTCTGGGCTTTTTTTCAGACAGGTTGGAAAATATCAAACTCTTAAAAAAATAAGGAATACTTATTTTTAATAGTAACTGGTCTACTGACAATATTTTGATAAGGACTAAGGTTTAACTTCATATTTATTACTAATCTTGAAGATGACAAGTATCCTTCAAGATTAGTAACAAAATTCTTCAAAGATAGCAAGAAAATTTTTTTCTCGATTTTTATTACATTTCTGTTAAAATAATTACATTTTGTTATTGGATTACAATGAGCTAAGAGAAAATGACAAAACTACAATCCCGTGAGGAGAGAAGGTGACTAATGACGCCACTCTCAAATTATTTACAGGCTATGTCCCCAGGAGGTCACGGGGCCATCTTCGTTTGAGCCGACGGGGAGGGTTGTAGGGATTGGAGTTGGAAGACAAGGCCTGTGCTAGTAGATTAGGATGGAATGGCAGTTAACTGTGGAAAAGACTGAAGCGGGAAGAAATTAGATCTTGAACAAAAGGGATATTACCATCGTGGTGAAGGGATGAATTGGATACGTAATAGGGAGCATTTGCAATTTTCGGAGGGTTTTGGATTAAAAGGATTGGATATATCGGATGTTGGAAGGCTTGGCGGCACCCCAGATTTCTACCTCGTTATTCCAGGTTGGTCGTAATAAGGTTATGCAGAGCGTCAGTTTGTTATCTATTGTAAGTTTGGTGTTCCTATTTATCGATATAGTGCTTGTCTTTTAATTTTAATATCTTCACCCTATATGACTCGTGAGTTAAAATGGAATCCAAAGTAACAAACAGAAATAATTGTGGTAAAGAAATATTGTTAAAGAAAATATATTGATAGTAGGAAATTTTCATGAATGTCCAATCACTCAGCTCCGAGAAAATTTGTTTTCTTAAATAGGAAAAGTGTTATTAAATATATTTAACTAATTAATAATAGTTTTATGTAGGGTTCAAGGGGTGTAATAATTGTAACAGTGTGACTCGGGTTCACATATAACCTGCTCCCCAGAACACGTTTCCTGAACTATAAGTGAACAATGTCTGCGCTTGCGCATCAGAGTGTGTCGCTAAGGCCCGACCTCGGAATCAGAACTGTGGCTTATCCTCCAGATAAGATGAGATCCCTATGTCCACATGTAGGACATCCTTTAATGGAGGAAACTAATTATAAAAGGACCAGGCATAGGGGGAGCAGGGTCTCTCGCTTCTTGTAAAACTACCCTTAACATGTTCTGCTTGAAAAATATATAAATTTTTACGGATAAAACGCAAATTTATTCGCTAAAGGTCAATAAAGCCTTTTGCTATCTGTCAAATAAAAAATAAATACTTCAAGTAACATGTAATTGTGATTGCGTAAGCGTTTTCCTCTACTCCGACTCTCAATCTTTTATTATAATTGGCTTCATTATTTTCAGTTAAAGCACTCTAATATATTTATTCTTCTTGATCTCTGACGTTATTTTGCTTATTGCTGTTATGTATATAATGTCAGAAAATAATAATCAGAAGAGAAATTGAATAAATATTTCTCAAATTGAGAGTTTTTTGACCGTAGATATTATTATTAGATGATTTTAGTTGGGGTTCGGTCAAGGTAGATCCACAAAAAATACAAATGTAAAAAAAAAAAATTGTGTATTTTTAATGGATTATCTGGCAGGATAACCCTTAAAGAATACACTTTTTTTTTATTTGTATTTTTTTGGATCTACCTTGACCGAACCCCAACTAAAATCATCTAATAATAAATATTATCGTCGAACTTTGACGTTTAGCTCATGGGAACCGTACGGATCTTGCAATCCTGACGCTGCGGGTTCAAATCCCGTCCAGAGCAATTTTTTATTTATAAGTAAAAGCTTGTCCTGAGCCATGGGTGTCTAGAATGATGTGGCAACCTGCCCCTCCCTCCATTGCCCTAAGTGTTTGAAAGAGAGGCTAACACTTAAAAAAAAAAAGCTTGGCTTTAGAGTCGTAGTGGGAATCAATCAGCTATCGTAATTCAATTTCTAAATTTATTCCTTAATATATGTTGTTTGTAAAATTTTTTATGAGTATTGGAATTTTTTTAATATATATTGGAAATTACATTTTACACCCATTGAGTGGTATAAAATTTTCGTAACTTAAAAAAACAATGAGATAATAAACAAAAATACATTTTGGTCTTCCTGTCAAGCCCCCTCTCCTAAAATTGATTTAAACATTTGGCAATAAAAAGCCTAAACACCAAAATGTTTTTCTATATTTAGTAACCAATAAGTCTAAACCGTCTTGTTAAAATATCAGAAAAATACAACTTGTTAGGTCAATTTTTTTTTTGTATTCGGTCTTTCTCAAAACAAATTTATTATTTGAGCTTAACATTTTCAACCGACCTTTTTTTTAGCTTCTCCAATGTTGATTTCGTGAAAATGTGTTAAAACTGAAGGTGGTGCCAAGGGTTCAAAATGAGGAGGGGAAATTAACTAAAAAAATGATGAGAATGAACACGAACACTTACATTTAGAGTTAACTTAACCCACTATTTAGTACTTTGGGATAGTCATTTTCTTTACCAAAAAATTTGGAGTTGTCTTAGAATTATGTTTCTCTTTGGATTAAAATAACATGTTTATGTTTTCATGAACTACGGTGAATACCTTAAACACTACTGCTGTCCGCTCTGCTTACACTTTCGATTAATAATATACACGTGGATCGGCACACGTGTTTTGTTTATGGTATATTATAGTAATAGTATACATCCACATCATTAGTCTTTTAGAGGAAATAAGCTGAGTTTGGGGGAATTTCAATTTCCAAGTTTCATATAATTTCTCTAGTTTGTCATGCAAAATTATATCCATGAACTCTTCTTTGAAAAGCTTCTGCTATCTAATAGAGCCATTGAACTTATTATTAATTGTGTTTCCCCACATTAAAATATTCGTAATATAGTTATACTGTTTTAACCGGTATTGATAGTGTCATAATAATTATTATTTATGATCGAAATTTTGATTTTCATGACAATGTAATTAGGAAAAAAATATTATTATAGTTAAACGGCACACGATCAGGACCACTTGATAAGAGTCTATTTTGCTCCCGTTAAATGACAAATAGTATCTACATATGGCTGAGTGTGTTCAAGAGCGCGCCAAGAATCGTGCGTGACTTTAAAAAAAAAAGAAGAAAAGAAAAAAAAAGAAAACTGGACTCTGTGAGTTTTGAACTTGGGTCCTTTAGCTTATGAATCCAATATAAAAACCACTGTAGCATACTGCCCCTTTATTAATATATTACACTTTAAAATTTCTGAAGACACAACACCCTTCGAAAATCTGTATTATACTAAGTGAGTATTGTGCTAAGCTTAGACTTATTAATTTTGAAAAAAAAAAAGCGAATATGTAATATAAAGTTTTTTTATTCTATTCCCTTCTTTATTTATTATATAAAATTAACGTGGGATTAAATACAAAACTAAAATCAGTATTTAAAATAAGAAATATAGAAAAAAATAAAAGAGAGAGTAACGAATAGCCGAAATTGTTATCTCCTTCGAGCTTAAGACGATATATTCGTTTAGACTCGGATTAAAGTGCGGGAAGTAGAAGATATTATCAAGCCTGCCTCGGTTGCAGTGGTTAGTATACTTGTCTCGAAAGCAGCAGACCCGGGTTTGAGACCCGGCTGAGTTAGTATGATTTCTTCCTGTCTCTCTTGAATTTCTTGTATTCGAATATTGTAATTTTTGTAGCCATAATATTGTACTGTAGTTCAATAATGCAATTCCTGCAACACTTCTCTAAAAAAAAAAAAAAAAACACACATTGTAACCTTTTTCTTTGATAGTACTGTTACAAAAATCCTACTAAGTTAAAGTTAAATTTGAACTCATCGCCTTATGTTCAATGTCAGAAAACTCCATTCATCGTATTTGTTTTTCCCAAATTTATTTTCAAGAACTGTACGATTCCCTCGTATCCACATTGGCTTGATTAACCTCTTTTCGGAATTTTTTCTCAGTGGAAGATGAATTCTTGTTCTCTCACCTTCGGTTTGGCTGTGCCAACTTTTTTTTTGCCATTTACGTTCTCTTATTATTGCCATGCTCTCTTATCATCCTCACCTTCAAGTTAGCTTCAGCAACTTCTTTTGGAATTTCTTGTTCACTTGAACTTAAAATTTTATATCCTCACCAGGTTGACTGTATTTTTTGGATACTTCATTTTGGATTTATATTCACTTGAGAATAGTGCCTTTTTCCCTCATCTTCCTGATCTCAGAGTTGGCTAGAGTCAAGTAATTTCGCAATTTAATTTAATTAAATATAAATCCTGGTTCTCTCGTCTTCCTCATCTCAGGTTGGCTGGAGTCACTAAATTTTGCATTTCTTTTCACATGAAGTTAAAAAGAAATAATTAGTTCAAAGGATAGTTTTCTACAAACAGCTCTATCTATCAGCTTGTCTGTCTGTACGCACTGTTGCTCGAATTTTTCGGAATGACGGAACCAAGAGCGGTATTTAGGCTTGTTTTCCCAAGCCTTTGATTAAGTTCATTAACGTCAAACATCCGTCTAAGAAAAGAGGTGGTTTTATGAATAACCAAAACTTCAAATTAAAATAAAATTCAGATTGAGTGACAAATAAAAACAGACACTGGTCTACAGTGCCCCCTGGTGAGGAACTTGGAAATTATATCTCAGAAACCCTTGGCATGCAATTCATCCATGCTAAACACACACACATATATANCACTGACTATAGGCAAACAGCCGGAAGATTAAATCCTTGCAGGTTTACCATAAGCAAATGAACCTAATTTTGTTCGTGCCACGATTTTGAATCATTTATTAGAATCTCCCTCAATTTAGCTAAGAAGAAGCTAAAACACATAGTCAATTCAAAATTATGTATACATATACACTTATATATTATATTAAAAATGCCGTTTTGGGAAGAACTATTATATATTATTGTAAACAAATTGGATTCAGATCAATCAATTGATATTTATTAGTTGTTTTTTTACAATGTACTGACACGTTTCTAGTACAATGCTACTTATCCTCAGGCTTTTCTATTCCTATAATAAACTGTCAACAGCCTTTAGAGTACATTGTCCCTGGTTTTATAATTTCACTGTTTTAATAATGTTACTTTGAAAAATGTTGAGGAAGTAGCAAGTCGGGCCAAGTAAAGAGATTAACTGGTGGCGTAGGAATATGGCTAACACATTGTACATTCACATCACAGAATGACTTAAAATAATGTAAAACCCTGAAACATAAAAGTATGCTGTCAAAAATGCTTAAAGATAATCCATGACTTTTGAATATTTCTATTGACTAGTCAAAATTGTTGTTCTTTGTTACTAAAAATAGAAATAAATTTCGAATGGGGTTTACCTGATATCATTATAGAAATGCTTTATATAAGTATGGTAACAATAATACTAAGAAACTTTCTTAGTTCACGCCCTTTCTCCCTGATAGACATTCATGAACATACCACTTTAGTTCAAAAGAAGAATATTTTTTTGACAGTAGATATTATTCTGAGATGATTTTTTTTTATCTATCTTGACCGAACCCCAACTAAAATTTTTTTATCAGTTTATACTTAATTATGTTCCTCTAAGAGTTAAGCCGAACCTATATTTTATACATATGTAATTTGATTATATATGTAGGTTAGTTACGAATTAACTTAAAAAGTCAATATATGGAACATCATATTTCCTTAAAGCCCTGCTCTCACACCACACAATTCATTATTATATAATCCTTTGATATATGACGAAAGAACAAAAAATTTAAAGGTCAACACGTTTGTCAATATCTCAATAACCCCAGGAGCAACAATTCGGTTGATAGAGAAATTTGAATTTTAGCCTAAAAAAATTAAAATTGAATTTCAATTTAAAAGTTTCTTGAAAAGTCATCTTAAGTAGCCAATCTAATAGTTTTATATTATATAAGTTTATATTTATATATCGTTAATTTGATATAAGATATTTGTCTTATATAAAATAAACAGGGGATAATTGTTTTTTTAAATCTTTTATGGCATTAGCTAAGTTTTAAAGAGTCAAGAAAAATAGAAATATATATTAAGATGCCCGCCATACAGGAACTAGCTTAAGCTAAGTAAATTCCTCAATATCGCGGTAATTGTGGCCTGTTTGCAGTAAAATTAAACGATTATCACTTTCATACCTTTTATTATCCGTCTTCATTGGTTTCTGCAAACCATCCTCCGTTGGCCAACCAATGTAGGATGGTTTGCAGAAACCAATGAAGACTATCCGTCTATAGAAGGTATGATTGTTCTATATTCATTGGTAGTGAAAATAACCTTTTAGATTATTTACCTGAATATCACCTTCATTATTTATAACTGGATTTACTAAATTACTAAACTAAACAGATTTACAAATGAAAAACTAAACATTCAGAATTTCATAGCTGCTGCATGGGAAAAACTGTCTGTTCTTCAAACCCCTCTTCTATACGTGTATCATTTTTTGCTCAATAAATAACTCAAAACATTAATAAAGACAATCTCAAATATCTCTCTCTCTCTCTCACACTCTCTCTCTCTCTCTCTCTCTCACATATATATATATATATATATATTAAAGGTGGTCATTTTTAGTATGTACTAGCCAGGATTAAGTAATTACCTTCAGACTGTATTTCCTGAAATATACATACAGCGAAGGATAAGATTGTCACAAATCATAGAATTGTGAAGTTCAGATAGTAACAGATTACAGAACTGTGAAATTTTCCATGTCTACTTAAAGAAAAGTGGGTAGGTATTCACTTAACCTAATTTTTCAAAATTTCAAAACTAATTTATTTACAATGAAATCTATTTTTAATGATATTTATTAGAAATTGCAAAATATAAAAATTTTATGTGAGAGAGTATTACAAGAGCTCATATTTAAAAATTAAGAGTTTTTTAAATAATTTTTTCATTTTTTTTTAAACGGCTAATACTTTTTTTTTGGTTTAAATAAAAATGGTTGGTACTGAGAAATATCAAAATACATATTCCTGACGTACTTGTATAATTACAATACATTTATTGAACATTACAGAAAAATTTAATATTCAAAGATATATTCAGTAACATTTTTACCAAAACGCTTTGTACGTTTAATTTTTTAAATTGTAACTTTAAATGTTCTACCTTCAATTACCCAATCTTTTCTCTGAGAGACAGCTTTTGGTCTGAGCTCACCTCGACACTCATTGATCGTATAAGTCATTCACTCTTATTTACGTCCATCTTTGGTAGAGCTAGAAAATTTCCCTAGTTCACACAGCTCCTGCGTTTAATGTCGCGAAGAAGCTGAATAATCCAAGTAGATTTACTGTGTCATAGCGAATGAATATGGATGAAGGACTAATTTGATATAGGAAGCAGTAAGGAATAAATTAGAGAAAAAGTTTTCTCACAAACGATTGCTGTATAAAATAAAATTGATATTTATAAAGTTCTTTCTACTTAATATAGAAATCAACCCAGAGGTATTAAAAATATTTAAATTTATTGAAAAATGAATGTTTACTCAATGACATGTTTCAAAAAGTAGAATTATCATTCCTTTTGAGCCTTTCATTCATGCCATGGTTGTATATATAAATAATTTAATTCCGTTCTGATGATATTACATAATAAACATACATTTATATAAATGGACCAAAAATAAAATGAATTAAGATTAGTAAAGACTGATAATTTTTTACTTCATATATATATATATTATCATACCTACTATTATCCGTCTTCATTGGTTTCTGCAAACCATCCTCCGTTGGCCAACCAATGTAGGATGGTTTGCAGAAACCAATGAAGACTATCCGTCTATAGAAGGTATGATTGTTCTATATTCATTGGTAGTGAAAATAACCTTTTAGATTATTTACCTGAATATCACCTTCATTATTTATAACTGGATTTACTAAATTACTAAACTAAACAGATTTACAAATGAAAAACTAAACATTCAGAATTTCATAGCTGCTGCATGGGAAAAACTGTCTGTTCTTCAAACCCCTCTTCTATACGTGTATCATTTTTTGCTCAATAAATAACTCAAAACATTAATAAAGACAATCTCAAATATCTCTCTCTCTCTCTCACACTCTCTCTCTCTCTCTCTCTCTCACATATACACACACGGAAGCGGTCCGCAAAAACACACAAACATTCGCTCAAAACAGCTTTTGCATCAGCAAAAATAATAAGTGAATTAGTTAAAACAAATATTTCAATCAATCCAGATTTTTCAAAGCAATAACAATTCGTTTCCCACACGGTCCCACTAACATAATTTGATGGTCTTATAATGTTAAAACCGTAGTTTAAATTTCTACTTGTAAAGAAAAGTTGTAAGAAGGTTGAACTAGACTTTTTTTTTTAAATTTCATATTAAATTTATGATTTACTTAATAAAACATGGGAAAAACATACAATATAAAACCAGATAGCTATTAAACTCATTTCTGTGGCGCCAGGGTAGCTCATGAGGACCCTNGTATTTACCGTTTCTTCTTCCGGGTTGGACCGTGTCAAATTGGTGTTATTTGCCGAGCTTTCGCACGGTCCAACCCGGAAGAAGAAACGGTAAATACATCTGACGACCGTCGAAGCCTACGTGAACACCTGAATATTGTTTAAAATCAATCTAAAGCGAATAAAGTTTGCAGGAGAAAAATGAAAAGTATAAATACTATGTATTACAGTTATCTTCATTTCTAATTGAAAACATGTTATTTTTAGGAAATAATTTTAAATAAATTAATTCCACTCATAAATATAAATAAACAAGTACTATAAAAATAAATATACATTACTTATTTACAATGTAAAACATCTTTGGAACTGAAAAAATGTTGCATGCAAATTACTAAATTCCTCTTAAACCAACTTTAAATGAATATCTTCTCCATAAAAGATGAAAGTTTAAACCAGCTGAAAATTGTTTCATTGAATTTTTATATTTGAAACTTTACTTTATTTATTATGCTCATACGTGTATTTGAATCTTAAAAAAAAAGTTGTATGTATTTTTTACTACATCAAAATGTCGGAAAGATTTCAGATTATATTATTTACTACCAATGCAATTAAATTTCAAATAAATAATAAAAAAATATGATAATAAACAAATACCGAGGTAGTTATGTATATTTAAAGAATAAGGAGATTTGAAATTACAATCTTTAATTTTTCTTATACGTATATGCATTTTTTAAAACATTTAAACTATAAATATGCAAACAATTTACAAAATCATGCTGCACAAGCAAATTATTTTCTATAAGTCTTTCGTTTCTCTAACTTTATAGAATATATTTATGAACATAAACTAAAATTCGTGCTATTAAACAATAAACAAAACTAATATACTTTTATTAATTGTTTAGCTTAGGTCTTAACCCACGGACTAAAAAGAAAAAAAAGGATAAATTCTGTCAACCTCGTAGGGTGACTTACTTTAACCTACCTCCACCCTTTTTTATTGACAGAATACACTTTAAATAAAAATAAAATCAAATGTTTGGGACAAAAAGTTTTTTCACAGGTCTTCACCGATTTTTCAAATATTTATCAAAACCACTGGGAGAGTTCGCTAATGACTGAAATCAGCTGACAAAGAAATATTATAAAGGGGAAGACAAAATTAAAAACTGATTATACCTCTGGTACTCGAGATAAAGAAATTTGTATTACACAAGACATGTAAAATATCATTTATATATTTTTATGTACAACATATTTACGAAAATTGACGGTCAACAAATTTACCTCTAAATTTATTTTTTTCTTGCTTCCATTCACCTATAATTTCTAACATTTTTTACATTTCAAATTTATAAAAAATGGAAACATTGTTTTATTATCTTTTTATTTAACGAATTGTATAATTTGACATATATATCAATGTCTTATTTTCTCTTATTTTTCCCCCTTTCCATTCAACTACTGACGGTAATAGAAAGAACCATTTACAAGTAGCGACTTTTTTATGGCATTGGATAGACTTTTCTTTATGAGTAAAATCCTGGACGCGGCAGAACTCCAACGGATCGATCCCCTTTTTTTTTGGCAATCTATAAAACCAAATGATCGATTCATATAAATAGTCGATCAATCGTTATCACTTTAAGCCAGAATAAACCTCGCTAAGTAAGTCTATGGCGGGGATGGCGGGCAGGAGGTGATTCCGGTAGGTTTGCTAAGGTTACCAAGTCAGGCAGGATGCAGCCCCGAAGTTACTGTATTCGCTTTCGAATTCCATGCCACTGCTTCAGTGGGATCCTGACAGTTGTTCCTCTTGTAATCGGGGAATCGACACGGGTTGTCTCCACGGCGGGAAGGGTGTCTCTCACAACACAGGGGTGGATTGGTAAGGGGTGGGGTGGGGTAAATGAATAACAATGCGCACCGGGAATCGATTTGCATGTATGTAAACCTCCCCCTCCCCTTATCCGACCTCTAACCTGATTTAATAAAATCAATGAAAAGAGCCAATTGCAAATATTCCTCTCACTTCGCAAGTTTTCAATGCATATTTTACCATGTTTCATTAGAAATTTGCATTTAGTCATTGTTTACATTTTTCATAAATTATCATACCATTTCTAATAATAAAAGGAAATAAAGAAATTTATTCCCGAAAAATCACATTATTATAGGTAGAACTACAGCTATTGAGGTCAACGTAAATAAGTTAATTTCCCATGGGAAATCTACTGTAATGATAAGAGACGAAAATTATCTATCTATATATGTAATATGATGTATGTATGTATATATATATGTGTGTGTGTGTGTGTGTGTATCTATATATGTGGAAAACCTGCTGTAATGATAGAGAAGAAAATTTTGTATATTTATATAAATATGTGTGTGGTGTGTGAGTGTGTGTGTGTGTGTATATATATAATATATATATCTGTGTGCTAAGACTAAGATATATTAAGATCTCTCTCTCTCTTTCTCTCTCTATTCATGGTATGCGATGGGATGAACATATTACTCCGAAACGTTTGGAGCTAGGATGGCTCACAACAGAGGACTACAGGAGGTTGAATCTGTTATGCTTATCAAAAAAAAGTTTTAGACAACAGATTGCCGAAAGACAACTACGACAATTTCTTATGGATTGTGGGAGAAATGCATGCTGGAATGCTCCAGTTACCTACATGTAGAACGGACATATTCAGGAGTGCATTCCACGTTGCAGCGTCGAGGGAGCTAAATGCATTGCCACATGAGGTGAAAGGGTCGTCGTTCTTCCGATAGACCTGCTTGAAACATTTTCTGGCAACCGACTAGGCAAGCACATAATAGTGTTATTTATTTTTTAGTGATCATTGGGGGATTTGTTAGAGTAGAAATATAATTTTTATAATTAGTTAAAAAATAAGTATGTAGTCATATAATGATATACCTATAAAATATTCATTTATTTATATTTTTAGATATATTCTGTATTTAATTATATTTATTTTTTGTTTAGTATGGAAATGGATTAGGATTAAAAAATGTAAATTATAAGTAGCCCGAAATTGTCAGGAAGAAAGGATGTACATCCTATGACAATAAAGAACTAATCTAATCTAACTCTCTCTCTCTCTCTCTCTCTCTCTCTCTCTCTCTCTCTCTATTTCTGTGTTTGTGTGTGTACGATAGTAATGTCGAAATCAAACCCTTTAGTTACACTATTCTTTGCAGAACGTTGTTATTATTAATCTAATTTCAAATAAAGTCTGGCCTTGTTATTTTAAAAATATAGAAACTAAAGTCTACACTTATGCGTTTATTGAATCAATTTACTTTTGTTTAAAAATAGATAAGCAGTAAGGAGGTTTTAGAGAAGAACAAAAATCAATGAACATGTTTATAGACAGATACCGTTATTTTATAAGGGATAAAATTTATAAAATTATGATAGACGTTAAATCTACTTTTTTTTTTGTAAGCTTCTATGTTTAAGTATATGGTCTGCAAAATTTTTATTAAAAATTCTTGAGAAGTGAGTGATTTACAAAAATAAACTAGTATGGCTTTTTTTCCCCCTTTTTTCTTTCTCAGCTTCTGTATAATGTGATTTGCTGTCATGTTCATTTATCTCTCCAACTTGAAAGATCAGTTCATCGTATGTCTAATTCGAATTTATCAATTGATGTCTAAGAAAATTTGCAGCTTGAGAATAACGGATTTTTTTGTGTACTCTTTAAAACGATACGATTTATTTGTCGTACGCTGTCTCTTGATTACAAGTTAAATATATTCAATCACTCGTTCTATTTAATTTTGTTTAACTTTCTCCAGAACATGACCTCTTCTTTTCATAATTTTATATAAGTTGTAAGAAGAGCCCGATTAATTCTGTAATATATATAATTTTCCTCTATTATTCATTTAATACATGTGATTTTTAAAAGGTAGCATGCTTCTCTATTTCGCCAGAGAAATAAACATTAAATTAATATAGCTTCTTAATTCATTACCGAGCCAGCTGGAGGATTTAGAGTTTGACTCTACATTTATAGGCACAGTGAAAGAAGTCGAATGGAGCATGACATATTTATGCATAAGAGGTATGAAAATGTACATTGTTGATATGGTGACGTATGTGTTGAAAGATGACAGGACCTGAGCCTAAAGGTTGATGAAGAGATGTTGGGAATTGTGCTGGAATACAATCACTTTGATGACCTAGCATTTCTTGTGCTATAAAACCACGAATATCTCGCCATAGTGGCTAGGAGATTCATTCATCTTTCTCTGAGGTCCCGATTTACTTAGCCGATCTTACTGATGGTGCGAGTCGACCATTGCAAACATTATGATATGTATGCTCTATAAGTGAATCTCAGACTACCTCTCCCATGTAGGGGGCTAAGTCCGGTGTTTGTTGTCTTCTAGTCCTTCAGTACATTCCCAGATAGCAGTACTTGCGAGTAAAACCAGGATCTTGGCTAGTTGAGGGAAGTTCTCTTAATCCCTATCAATGACCAAACTTCAACGGATCATGATTAATCTGCTTAATTTACTCAGCTCCAACCTGAAATGATTTACTGATTTGTTAAGTTGGTTATCAAGCTGGATTAATTCTCCCAGATTCTGATATGAAACCTAGACCCTGTTGCTCTTCCATTCTTCCCTTCTGACTTCACCCCCAAATTTACCTTCTCTCCCATTTCCACCCTTTCAGCACATGATTTCTCTTTCCCCTGCGGATTAACAACTTTTCCTGTTTTTCCTAGCTATATTTTCCGTTGTCCTGGGAAAGAACACCATTCTGATAATTTTTTTTAAAAATGTTACAAATCATTAAACTTATAATTTTGATAGTTTTATACTGTGAATATTAACCAGCACATTGCTAGATATAAAATATGTAGAAAGGAATTAATAATAAAGTTTAAAAAAAAAAAATTTGATAGAAATTTAGTTGTTTCATTAACAATTTCTTACTCTATAGAAAATAAGAACAGTATAAATGATTAACCCTGAATGGAAGTATATTTTATTTTTAGGCAACTGTAATGAAAATGTACAAGGAATGAAATATTAAATTCAACTTAAATCAATTAATGCAATGGAATAGAATAAAAAATCTAACTGTCCCAGCCAGGACAATTTAATATTTATAAAATCTAACTTTGCTCATAAATTTAATGTCTCTTTGTACAGAAGTTGAACTCTTTCGGAAATAACTCCACTTGAAGACCTCCATTTATCTTAAAGACCAGACTCTAGCGATGGAATCAAAACAATCAATATTGTTAAAAAATAACTTTAACTAGGTACAGAAATAAACATATGAAAATTATTTCAAAACATTAATGACATATAAAAATATATGACTTGATCAAATATAGTCTATTACTATTTGATTTAGTTAAAGAAAATAATTTAGTTAGATAATTAGAGACCGTCCGTAGCTAAAGGTGCCTCTTAATGAATCTTATGAATTCCAAAAGTTTTCAACTTCTGTTTAAAAGGAAGTTTAATTCTTTTATGAAATTGAATTCATGCTGGTATTCTTGGCTGTTGTAAATCCAATAAAACATCCTACTTTTAAANACACTGTTGCTCAATAAAAGTAAGTAGCATGTGAGCCAAATACAAACTTACATATTTACTAGTTGTTCAAAAAGAACTCACATAACAAGCTATAAATCAAATAGCAGCTATAGGTTCGGGATGCTCCTATGCGCCATAAACCGGATCGCCTAAATAAGTTTGGACCTCATAATTTGAACTTATGAAAATTCCTTTTTTTTTGACAATTCGAATGGCATTCCCCGTAAAGACGAAGGGAATAACCTTTACAAATTAGCTTCGCTGGGATATAACTCCAGATTCGTAACCGGACTGGATTTATCTGGCATTAAAGTAATTGGGGAGATGAATATCGGGGAAAGGTGTAGTGCAGTTGGTGCAATTGTACGTCATCATCTTCCGATCTTACAGTTCAATGACTGAAAGCTCCATTAAGGAACGGGGCTGATGTCTGACGGAATACAGACACACTTAGAGGAACGTGCATCGCTCGCCAAACAGGTCTTTCTAACCTTCGTGTAAGCATATTCATCAGGTTAGTTGTGTAACTTATATCGATCCTGGTTGGATCGATTCATATAGAGAAATTCATAGAGATACTGAAATCCTTTCGAACTCAACTAAACAAAAATTGAATATACCGAGTAATTCTAATCCAAGTCCTTATCAGTAAAGGCTTCAGCACTAAATAATATTAATAATTGTATATTAAAGACTTTCAAACGTAAAAAATAATGTACATTTTGGTTAAAGAATTATTTTTTTCGAATTCATAATTAATTTTGCGTGTAACGAATGTGTCTTTTTTCAAGAAATTCCTCAAATCTTCTTGTTCTGTAACACAGAAATCAATATTGATGTTTTAATTTATTTTAGTGTAGCTAGATCACTTAATATTTAAGAAAAAATGTCATTTACGTTTTTATGTTAGTTCCATGATACATTTTTTAATTAAGAAAGAGAGTTTAAATACTTAATTTGGTTTCTTTATTCTTAAATATCAGATGCTAGAGAATATATAAATATATAAAGAAACCAAATTGGGTTTTTATATTCAGTCGGGCTTTATTTTTTGGCCTCTCCATAGTAGAATCATTAGCTTTAATATCCACGCAAGGAATAATCTACTAAATAATAGTTATTCGTTATCTACATCGATAAAATTTGCTTACTGTAAAATATATTCCAAGTCCCAGGTGAGATTTAGTATGAAAATGAATATTTTATGCAGGGCTTAGGAGGTAAAAGTGCCTGGACAAGCGGATTCCAGAGGGGGTATGTAAACGGGCTTAAGGGAGCCTGGGAGTGTTTGGGGGGTTGAAGGCCCCCCAATAAAGGGACTATTGCTACAGGGTGTACTCCAGGCGAGGGAACAGCTGGACTGTAGGACGTCAGATCTGTTATACCCTCCCTTGTCCTTCGCAAATCATTCACCTTGCCTTCTGCAGAAATAGTTTACCCATCCTCTCTTCTGCATTCTTCCTTCCTCTCTTCCTTTTGGTGTCTGTAAATTCGCAACCTATGATTCTGTTTGTTTTCAATTCTACTTCATCCCCATGCATCTTTCACTCTCCTACTTCCTGGAATGTGTTCCAAGATTAGGATTAGGATCAGGTTATAGGGCGATCAACATCATGGTTATTACGCTCTGACTGTTGGGTTAGAGATGTGTTCTATATAAGCATATTACATATATTTAAGATTTATCGTTCACAATACTACTCTGCTCTCTATCAGATTCTTCCTGTTGGTAATGTAACGACACTTTCATCTCCAAATCTTCTCTTTCTTTACGCCTTTAATGAAGTTTAGTCATTATGGGGATAACAAATTCTAATTTATGATGGAACTATTTAAAATGAATATATTATTTTCTAAGTCTTAGCCTGTATTTTAACCTATAAGAGTCATGGAGAGAGGTGCAGACTTCAGGATTCTACCCCATTCTAAACATCAATGGGTCAGGGCAAGCTTTTTTTTTTTATTGATTAAAGCTAACCCCGGGTGGGTTTGAACCCGCAGCGTTCGGATTAGGAAACCCGAATCATTTTCCCTGAGTCTATCCTATCGCCCCCAAATAAATAAACTTGACGAGAAATTGGAATTTCTTAACCCTATATTTATTTCAGATATTTAATGTTACATGAAAGCTAAAAATAAACTTCGTTCCAAATTTTTCAACATTGATCTTTTTGCACTCTCTGCATTCGCCGGTAATTCGAAAAATCAATGAAGTATGGTTTTCATATATCCATCAATATATTTGTTATTTAATTACCGAAAAAATTTATAAAATAAAGAAAAATAAAACATTAATATCAAACGTTTTTGTTGTATTTTTGTTGTTGGGAAAAGTGTAAATCAAGACTATAAATAAATAAAAATTAAAATATTTCTCACTTTATTCATGCATCTTTTTGCTAACTGTTGAACGAATACGTTTTTGGTTGAAATTATTGAGGAAGAGGCCATCTCCGTTTTAGTCACCGCAAGGATTGAGTCCGACGACAGGGATTGGGTATATGGATTAGGATGGGATGTTTTCCATCAAAAACATATTGGGTATATGTTTTTGATGGAAGATCTTGAACCGGGTGGAAATGAGATCTTGATAGATTTTGACACATAATATGGAGCGTTAGCAATTATTTTGAGCATTTGGACTGAAAGGATTGTATTCGTTGGATATTGGAAGGCTTAGCGGCACCCCATACTTCTGCACCGTATGTCCAGATTGGTCATATTATGGTCTTATAGATGGTCAGTTTATTTTCTAATGTGAGCTGTGACCGCCTATTTATAAGTCAGTATAAGAGTCCGTGGCGTCTGTTGAGTACTTGTCGCTTGATTTTACTATGTTCATTTTGGTTTTTTTAGTTACCTTCACATCTCTATGGGTTATCCTATTAGGTGATTGGAGGGGTGGGATTTTCAGCAGGAACTTTTCTTCAGTTTATATTATCTTATTTGAAAAATAGCTATTGAAATAAAGTTATAAGTATTATTGAAAAAATGATATTTTAAATAAGGTCCTTCATCTAGTTGTAATTACGAAACACACCTTTCACTGCCTGATATTTTCTCATTGAATGTTAAATGTCACCCGATCGGAGCTGGTTGTATCCAGAAACACTGATGTAACAGATGCAGAGTTAACAAAAAAAAAATGTAATTGTGTATTCCAAATATTGAACCTGAGGCCTTTGATAGTCTAGTTGGGCCCATGGTATTTTTTTTTTTTTTGTAGAAAGGAAACATTACTAAGAAAATAGAAGTTTGTTCCTTTGCCTGTGTAGTAGACAAACTGTAGAGATGGCATCGGAAAAGTTGGCGAGTACAAGAGGGCAAGTCTGGCGGAGGAGCTTGGCCTCTGAGGATTACAAGTTAGCTCCGGGGATTAGCTTCGTTCTTCCGTTTGGAGCTAGGTAGAGCCACTGTTCCTCCACTTTTCCTACTCCCTCATCTTCCCCAACTCTCCAAGCTCACTCCTAATCTACTGCTTCAGTATGCCCTGTTGCCTATAGCTAGTCTTCAAAATTATCTTAAATCTTATCTGACGTCATCGGATATTTATAGAAATCAGCTATATTCCACTTGGCCACACTCAATTGCTACCATTCTCCTAAGGCTCACCAGTTGGGTTTACATGTAGATCATACTTAATAATTCACCTCTCATTCAATATTGTAGATATAATAATAATATTATTATAATATATATATATATA
>KZ810492.1:37552-47559 GCA_000696205.2 Oncopeltus fasciatus
ATTCAATTTTAAATAATAATTCTCCCTTCTCTCCTCTGGTAATTACGCTTTCAGGAGAGCTATACCTCCCCTCTCCTCCTGACTCCCCCACCCCCACCCCTCCCCTTCCCTACAGAAAATGAAAGTCCTCCAGAATTAAATATATTCTTTAATTATATCTCTTTTTGCTGGCTCCACTTCTCATTAAGGGAACTATTCTGCTTTAAATAAGTCCCCGAATATCCGTATTCCAATGTTAATGGGGCTCTCAGTATGCAGGGAATCAAGGGAAACAATAACTGGGAAGGGATAAGCCTGGAGACCTCGACTCGTGGAAATCATTTCCCATTCGCCCAGCTGATCTGTCCCCAGGATTAAAGCCAAAAATACCTTCAGTGTGTTTGGGCGGGAACTGTTCTCGTTGAAGGGTTGAATCCCAATGAGACAGCTGCCAAAGGCAAGGTGTGCTTCATGGCTTTCTCAACTGCTTTTAATTGGTATTCATCGCTGCAATATGTAACCTCACGCAGGAGCTGCGTAAACAAAGCGCATTTGGTTGATGCAAAAAATACAATTCGGTAAATTTGTATTTTTATAATGATCTGCCGACGTTTCGGCTTACATTGTAAGCCTTCTTCAGTGCTATAATTAAGGTGAGAGGGAAAGTCGTGTCACCTAGATCACGTGATCAAGACGGAGATGTAGGGTTTAGGAAATCCATTTTTGAATCACTGTCGATACCCTACTTCTCAGTCATGAACATGTGATTAGATGACACGACGTCCCCTCTCACCTTCATGATAGTCTTGAAGATGGCTTATAATGTAAGCGAAACTTCAGCAGATAATTAAAAAAATAAACATTTATCAAATTTTATTTTTTGGATCAACCTTGATGACGGAATCCCAACAAAAAAACCACATCTATCATAACATTTAAGGTCAAAAACTCTTCTTTTGAAATACTTAAAGCTTATAGAAAAAATATGTTTTAACAGATAAATCCATAGAAGGTTTATGAAGCTCCAGAAAAATAATTTTACTCTTGGGGATTCTTAGAAGTGACGTTTGTCCTGTTGAGTTTTTGAATATTTTTTCAAATTTCAAATTTACTGAAAAATAAGAAACTGCCTTATGAAACTGAAATTGCGTTCTTTGTGGCATGAAGGCGGGCAATAGACTTTGACGTAAATTAGTTAATAAAATTGCGCATAGATTAAATTAAATTAAATCTGTCGAATAAACAGGGTTTTTGGCGAATGAAGGTCCTCCAGACTCGATAAGAAAGACGCTTTTGTAGAAAAATGCCTGCAGTTCATTGGAAGTTCAAAACTTTGAACAACTTCTGGAGTAATAATGTTGACCACCCCTCCCCCCCCCATTCCATTAATAAGACAGCCATTCACAAGTAAAGGCAATAGAATAAATAACTGGAATTTGCAGAAAATTATGCCCATATGTCTATTGAAAAGTTTTTTTTTTAAAAACTAAATTGAATTTTTATAAAAATGACGGAAAAATATGGTTCTAAAAAAATAAATGAAAAGAACAATTTGACTGTCATTCATGAGCTTCGTTTTGACGGTTCGTGGCTGTAGGTATTTTAAGGGGTTTGCTATTTGGATTTTATGGAAGGAAATATGACTGTTGGGATGCACATATAGACTTTACAACCTAGTTTCCATGTAGGCGCAGACAAATTAGATATCCGAGGGACGTTTTATTTTCAAGAGATAATGATCCCCCACGTGCGGTGCACACAACTTCTGATTGGCTGTTTTACAACGCTCCACGGAGGGTAGTTATATCTCCCCTGTTACTGAATATAAATCTCGAAATAGAAAATCTATTCACCTTGTTGTATTCACAATTCCGAAAAATACATTTTCCTTCTCGGAAATTGTTAGACATCATGAGACACCATGAAAAATATTGCCCTGTAGCCTAACATGTAAACATGTTTATATTGAATCAATGTCATATTTTTTCAATGTTATTGCTTATAATTTATTTCTGAAAATATATGATCTAATTTTTGAGCATTCAATTATTTTTTGATACTCATCAATTAGTCCTTTTTTTTTTTTTTTTTTTTTTTTTTTTTTTTTTTTTTTTTTTTTTTTTTTTTTTTTTTTTTTTTTTTTTTTTTTTTTNATATTGTTATATACTTTGTAAAATGTAATCTTGGTTTCCATTAAATTGATTTTTGTGATTCTCGAACTATTGAGGTAAATAAGAATTTATAAGTAATTTGATATTACTAATTCATGCGGATAAATTCAAGAAAATTGTTAGGACAGTTCTGAAGAATATATCTGTTTCAGAAAGGAAATGCGGTATCTTGGTTTGAAAAAATTATTTGATTATTACATTTATTAAATTAGATTTAGTTGACAGTTAGGTATCAGGAGAATAAAGAGCAATCCATTTCACCGGGGAGTTATTTTTTAGGGCGTTCATGAATTTTAATAAAATTCCAATCAGGTTGTTCGTAAGGGATTCTTTGGGGAGGGAGGGACAAATAAATTGCTCTACATTTTTGGAATGCAAATTGACCCCTGACTCTCAGGCAGGGGGGTAGTTAACACATTATTATGGCGAATAACTTCTTAAGTAATTATAGAAAATTACCACGACTCTTAGAGGTCTTAGTGGTGGCGGCTCTTGCCTGTTTGGAATTTTTAGTAGTGCTTGAAGAGTTAGGCTTCCTTGCCCGCCATCTCCCCTCCAATTACGGACGGTAAACATTCTACCTCTCTATCGGCTCATAAAATTTAATTAAATTTCTATTCCTTTTTAGTAGGTGTCGAAGGTGATCTTTAAACAGTCTCCTCTAATTTTTTGGAGAAAAAAAATTAATTTATAGATGAGATTTTCATTCAAATTTTAAATAATTTTAATAGTTACATATTATGTTGTCTAATTGGCAAAACTTTATAACTCAAACAAAAAACTGGAACTGAATCGAGAATGATCAAACCTGAAAATGTTCTGAGATAAAGTAGAATAAAGAAGACTAATAAAGTAATTAATATGTTTATATTTATTGGTGGGGAAAATATACTTTTGTTTCATGCCAATTATGTGATATTAATGTGCTTTGTCTTTTATGGTAATCCTTATACAGTTAAGACATACTGAAATATTTTAAAGGTCAAGGCCTAAAAAATAATTATATATATATTAAAAATATTCAGCTCATCGTTAACATAGTGGTGAATATCGAGATACGTTCTTAAGAAATATCAAGAGCCAAAATTTGCTTATTCGTTTTCGCTACCGTGATTTTAATTTAGTTTGAATTATTTTAATTCATCATTTTTTTAAATTTTCATCATGTTGGCAAAACTATATAAACTCAAAAAAATTTTGAAAGAAATCGAGGCTTAAATCATTTCGTGGCATCACTCATTAACTAAATATTGACCATATTGCAGTTTTGAGACATTTAAATAAAATGTAACATCAACATAAGCTCGGTATATGACATACATATGAATTAGCTGAAAACATTTTTTTTTTTTACTACTGCCTCTTTTTATTAGTAAAAGTGTTGTAATACAATTTGCTATGAAATAGCAGTTCGTGTGCTATAGTGGTGTGAGTGTAATTGGTACACCACCTATAGCGACCCTTTTACCCGTAGGTATGTGCGGGTTATGGTTAGAGAATGTCTGCGGACGTTGTGCTCCGAGGAGCAGCTGAAAACATTGTAATGGATCGAGTTTTTATATGTGTGTCGCAGTTAAAACGAAATTTAATCTAGCACATTCTGAAGCGAATGATTATTTAGTAATGAAAAAAGTATCAATTGTTCACGTAGGCTTCGACGGTCGTCAGATGTATTTACCGTTTCTTCTTTCGGGTTGGACCGTGTCAAATTGGTGTTATTTGCCGAGCTTTCGCACATCATGTGATGGCTTCTTCAGGGCTGAGTAGATATATAGCTATATAGTAGATATATAGATATATAGACATATAGCCATGAAGAATGGCTACGACCACAACACTGTAGACAAGATCCAGAGGAAGAGAAATGGGCAGCCCAACAAGAAAGAGCGAGAAACCGTAGAATTCCGAGGACAAGCGACCATCCCCTATGTCAAAGGAACAACAGAAAAGATCGCCCGAATACTCAAAAATCACAAGATAAGAACAACGTTCAGCACGGACAGAAAAATAACAGACATCCTTCCGAAACCTAAGGATAAACTTGGACTTCGGACTCCAGGAATTTACAAGATTCCCTGCTCCTCCGGAAGGACGATAGACACACGCCTCAAATAACACATCGCAGACATCAAACACCGACGCACGGAGAGGTCAGCTCTAGCAGAACATTTCGCCAACACCTGCCACCACATCAAATTCGAAGACGCTTCAATACTGGCCCGGGAAAGCAACTACTATCGACGGACCATCAGAGAAGCCATCGAAATAACCAAGAATCCGAAAAATATCAACAGAGAAGACGGATACAGACTGAGCAAAAACTGGAAACCAGCGCTAATCGACAAGAGGATCCAGCCAATCAGTGACCAGCTACCTGACTACTCCAGAGACCAGCCGCCAGAACACAGTATCAACCAATGGGAAGGCAGGCTTCGCACAAACGGGATTATACACCACCTGGTGTATAAAACATGGTATTTATATACCACCTGGTAAATCTCTCTTTTACTACTCTCATTCTCTTTTCAGTCCTGAAGAAGCCATCACATGATGTGCGAAAGCTCGGCAACTATCAACAATTTGACACGGTCCAACCCGGAAGAAGAAACGGTAAATACAAAAGTATCAATTGGAAAACTGTTAACTAAAAAGATTAGATATTCCCACTTGTTATTGCAGTTAATAATACTATTATACAATTTTTCTGAAATGAATAATAAATGTATGTTATGAAATATACAATAAATTAATTTAGGAAGAAAATATAGTTCTAAACCAAAACACAACTACAGAAGATAAGCCAATTCGATAGAAGTACCTTTAGACTATTTTAGCAATTTAAAAAAAAAACAAATTGTTAGTTCAAACTCTTACGATATTAGGACCCTGGAAATACAATCCATAATTTTAAGAAAACAGTTATTTCATTCAAAGAATCTAAATTATGTATTTCACTGAAAGAAAATGTTTTGTAAGTTAAATTCCGAATTTGAAATTTTGTACGTGAAATACGATGGTTATTAGGACTTTTCAGCAAGAGGGGACTGTGTTCCGTTACTTTTAATTATAAGTTAGTTCAACTCATCATAAATTAGAATATTTGACGTGCTGGTGATCGAAGAAATAAAGATGGAAACAGGGAAGTTCAACAGGAACGAATGGATACACAATAGGTAATTATAAATAGATAAAATTATTGCCTTATTCGTGTAATTAACAAAAATGTTTGTATACAACTATTAAACAAATACACAAAATTAATTTTGGTAAAGTTAAAAAAAAAAGAAGAAATACAATTTACTAATTTTAGTTTTGTGTACTAACTAGAGTCGTTTTTAACAAAAAATAACTAGAGTAACTGTAAAATCAAATGTGAACATTGGATGCACCAATAATAAATTGCCAGAATCTACCTTATAATAAAATTAATTATTATATGATAAAAAACAAATAAAGAAATGAATACAAGGCTAATTTAAGAAAATTTGTTTATGAACTAGAAGGAGTTATAATTATTTTTTTGGGTTAATTGTGGTAATCAATAAGTTGTCATTTTAAAGGTTCGTAAATGTATTTACATATGATGTTTTATTGTAAATAAAAGAAATTAAGAAAACAATAGAAATGATATTATTCAAGTTGCATATGCAAGATGAGTTGCATATAATCTAGGTATGGGCTTTCTCATGGATTAGGTACGAGAAGAAAAATTTAATCACTGACCTGGTCGATTGCACTTCTTTTCAACAGGTAATTTGGTATTGGTGAAAACCTGATGACTTTTTATTACATTTTGAATCGGTGAAGACATCCGAAGCGATCTCACTTTTTCTACACCATTCTCTGAAAATGGTTGTGAATTAGCTGCAACTAATGCATCTCATTGTAAAGGCAATGGTCAAAAAACGAACTGTGGAGTCGTGAGCCGTTCAGGATCCGATGTCAACAACACTAACTGAACATGTTGACAACAAACTTAACTAATTTCAAATTCTGTTAAAAATGTAAAAAATAAAATTAAATAAATCATTTTGTTTTCGTCTTCTTAAATAAACTTAAAAAGGTTTTTTTATTAGTCTTGAAACAAAAGCAAAGAGGATAAATGATTTACTCTGTTGTCTAAGCAAGGACTGTCTTTAATTTGCAAATATGAAAATTGTTTGCTGTTTTCACAGCTGACTTTCCCTCGGAAAGCAATGTGTTTTTAAGAATTATGGCTGTAGCTCTGGAATTTTTCCGAATATTCTGCAGGCTGTGAAAGTGCGCTTGGGAAAACTTTTTTAATATTCCACCGATAACTTCAACTAGCGCTCCTCTGCTCCGTTCTTGTCCTTCGCTCTTCTCTTGTCCGACCTCTTACCATATTTCTCTCTCTCTCTCTCTCTCTCTCTCTTTGTAGTTTTTCTTGTCTAGCAGACTTCTTTGTTTTCCTATTTAAGGCGGTAAAATTAAGGAATAAAGACCAAGTATCAAATATATAGAATTTTGTGAATAAAAAAAAATCGATTAGAGGGAGCTGATTTTCCCATGACGGGTTTCTAATGAGGGTTAATGACGAATTATATGAGATTTAAAGGAATGAATATACATGGCTATACACTGGTTGTGAAGGACGAGTATAGCAGTAACGAAATCTCATTATTTATTAAACTTCTATTAATTATCGTTTACTGACGAAATTTAGCTTTTGAAATCAAGAGTCGACTTACTGCTGAGGGTCATTCTGAGTAAATAAATTGGTCCAAAAGATGTCTTTGGGGGACCACGGAATGGAAGTAAAGGATGATGTTTGTCCTTAGTTCTTGAAGAAGAAGTGCAACGTGAGAAACAGGCAGACTTTACTTTCCAGCGATTCACCAAGGAAAAACAGTCTGACTATCGACAGATGATGGAAATGATCCTTAATATGTTGGTAATCGAAACTTGAGCTACACATTTATTGGCCTCGAAAAAGCATACGAAAGCGTTTCTAAAGAAAAATGGTGTGTAATAATTATTAAATAAGTAATAATCATATCCTTTAGCCTATGAAACGGGTGTACAGTGATGGTGTCTACAGCATTAGGTTTGCAATTCGCCTCTTTTCATCTTCTTNACTTCGCTTGATGGAGAAGCTGCCCAATGGCAGAACTCCTAAATCTCTATTTACGATATGAAGGTTGTTTTTTTGTTTTGTTTTTTTTCATATTATTTTTATGAATTGTTGAAAATGAGGTCAAGGGGCCATTTTCTATTCCAGTGACGTGGTGGGTTATCAGGATGGGTAATACTGGATAGAGTTTGGGCTAAAGGATTGGGATGCAAGGAAAGGCCAGAGTGGAATTTATTAAAACGGCTTGTAATGATGTCCTTAACTAAAGGGATTTTGAGGTCATTGTGTAGTAAGGAGTTTGCGACGTAATAGGGTGCATCAACTATGATTCTTAGGGTTTTGGATTGAAAGGACTGTATTCTTTGGTTGTTGGATGTTTTAGCAGTTCCCCATAGTACAACTCCATACGTCCGGATAGGTCTCAGTAGCGTCTTATAAATGGTAAGTTTGTTGGTCACAGTTAAGGTTGACTTGCGGCTTAGTAGCTAGTCAAGTTGTCCTAATCTCCTATTTAGATCCTGTCTTTTGATTTTCGGATGTGTGTTCCATGTTAGACGGGAGTCAAGATCATTAAGAGGTACCTTACGCACAAACCTCTATTAATAAAAGTTTATTTTAACTTCAATTACTATGAATTAATTAATGACATATAATATGCAGTTTTTGCAGTTTCTGAAAAAACTATATTTTTTTTCTTGTTTCAGGTACGTACTGACAGTATAATTAATACTCTGAAAACAGATGATAATATTGCCAGGGTTAGTATTTAAAGCAAATATTATGTGTTACTACTGTTATTCATAAATGTGTCTTGCAAACGTACTTGAGCCAACTTTTTGCTTTAAGCAGGGTAATCTTATTTTAAATCATTGGAACCGAATTAGTTTAAAATTTAGGTGTGTCATAAACGTGGAGAAGAGTTTCTTCATCTAGAATGTTGTGTAGTAAATTTACATTTATTTAAATATATAAACATAGATATAATTATGACTTTCTGCTTGTAAAACATGTTGTAATTTAATGGCTTATTTTAATATGCATATATAGAAAAAAAAAAGTAAATAGAATGTTATTTTGCAGGGAGAAAGGGCCCATTGACCCTACTCTCAGTAGATTTAGGCGTCAAGGCCAAATAGGTCGTGAGGCTATCTTCGTTTTTAATCGTTGGGGAGATTTGTAAGGATTGGAGTCAGACGAAAGGGATATGGCATGTGAATTAGGGTGATGTGAAAGCTTCTTATGGAAGAGTGTAAAGCGGGTGGATATTAGGTCTTGGACGAAAGGAATATTAAAGTCGTGATGAAGGGTAGAGTTGGACACATAATATGGAGCGTCTGCAATTATTCTGAGCATTTTGGACTGAAAGGAATGAATTCGCTGCATGTTTGAAGGTTTATCGGCATCCCGGAGTTCTGCAGAGTAGGTCCAGCCACCAGCGCCTCAGACGTAGGAGTTACTTGTACTGCGTCAGTTTGTTCTCTGTTGTGATCTGTAAACGCCTGCTTGTAAGAGTCCGTAGCTTCTGTTGAGTTCTTGTCGCTTAAGTTTAATATACTCGCCACTAATCTCAAAAGTAAATTAATTTTTTTTCAAAACTAGTAGATAAAGGTTAACATACAAAACAATTTTGATTCACTTATGTTACCCCGTGTCGAATAGGTGTTTATAGGAGCTTTCCCACACATCCGCTGATGACTTCTTCAGGGCTGAGTGGAGATAACATGCCTAGAGGGCTTTTATGCATGAATGGGAATCGAATCTTGACTGAGTCAGCCTTCCCATCGGTTGGCTCTCATCAGTTCATTTTCAGAGATTTCGTCCTGGCTTCTGTTATTGCTGGTAGCTGTTTTGATAATTCTGCCAGGTAGTGCCGGTTTCCAGTTTGACTTGGAGAATATCTTTCTTCGCTATTAAAGTTATTTTCATTATTTCATCGGTTGCTCTAATTGTTCAGCGGTAGTATTTAGTCTTCCTAGCCAGATTGATGGAGATCCCAAACTAGGAAAGGGTGTCGTGGGTAGTGTCTACGAAATATTCCGCTAATGCGTCTCTTCTTCTTGTCAGAAATGTCTTCCTTGAGTCTTGTGCCTATAATTCTTCCAGTTTTCCCAATACTTGAATTACTACATGAGCATGGGATATCGTATATTCCTGTAGTCTTAGCTAACCCATAGGTTTTTGGGAGAAAGTCCATTTTTCAGCCGAAGATGTATGTCGTTTTGATCTGCTTTTTGAGGATCCTGGCTATTCGTCTGCAGTTCATTAACATAAGGAATGGTAATATGGTCTCTGATTTCTTCTGTGACTAATTCTAATCTTTTTTGCAGCTTAGAATGAGCGAAAAACGCTTTTTCGGCATAATAAATCATCAAGAACAATCTACGAATAAAACAATATTTATTTAGAAACACATAACAAATATTATTTAGCCTAAGATGATTTTAGTTGGGGTTCGGTCGAGGTAGATCCAAAAAACACAAATAAAAAAATATATTTTTTTAATGAAGGATTATCTGCCAACGTTTCGGCTTACATTGTAAGCCATCTTCAGGGCTATCATGAAGACGAGAGAGGACGTCCTGTCCCTAAGTTCACATTTCCATGACTGACATTGTAAGAACACCCCAATTTATGTTGTATGTTCATGGAAATGTCATGGAAATGTGAACTTAGGGACAGGACGTCCTCTCTCATCTTCATGATAGCCCTGAAGATGGCTTACAATGTAAGCCGAAACGTTGGCAGATAATCCTTCATTAAAAAAT
>KZ810494.1:9340-20517 GCA_000696205.2 Oncopeltus fasciatus
GGGTATATAATGGTGGTGTAATATGTGCAAAATGACGATTGCATCATTGGGTGGTCATTGTAAATACTTGACTGAGGTAAAAACAGGTAGGCTCATTACATTCTAGGAGAATTTGAAACATTTTAATCAGTTAATTTGTGAACATAACTAAATAAATACATAATTTTAGACCTTTTACATAAACCTAAAACAAAAAATTTCTTTTGAAAATTGGTCTATGTGTGTGCACAAAATTATGACAAAAGTGTAGAACAAATTAATATGTTCAATTAATAGCAGTAAGGGAGTGGACAAGCATGCATAATTAATATCTTACTATATACAGGTTAAACAGTTTGCCCTATGATAAAATTGAATAGATTTCTCTCTTTCTTTTGTGAAAAAATGTATCAACTCAAGAGTATATCAGGCCATTCCTTGAAAGCTGGGCATACTATTGTACAAGCATTCTCAACTACTATTGGTGGCACATAAAATTATATAAGTTTTAAAAAAGATAAGGGTTCCAAAATGATCAATTTGTAAAAAGGATAATTGAAAAAAAGAAAAACTTCATCTAGAATCCATATGGTCTAGATTGGTATTAATTAAAATAAGTTTTGTTCTGGAAAATATAACAAAATATAAGATTGATTAGCATCATGTTTTGTTTGTTAGAAAATAATTTAAGTAGAACAATGATGGAAGGAACTTATGGTATTATTCTAAAGAAATGCATACTGTCTATAATAAGAGAGGGTAAAAGTGCCTTAAACAGAGAAATAAATAACAGCCTTACTTTTTCAGTTATTTCCTTAACTGATGGATAGAGAACTTCTTTTGACAAAAATGACTGCATCATAGAATGCATAAAAGGCATGAAGTCACCAGATGTTTCTTCTTCAGTTCCTAACCCAAGTCCTCCTAGCATAGAGCTCAAAGCATCAGGACCCATCTCAGCCTGAAACTCATAAAACATGATAGATTATATATATATATATATATAATTTTCAGCATTCTTACATCCTAATTAAAATAACCGTTATTTGAGCTACTTTCAGCAAAGCGTTGGATATGACAGTTAATGAAAAAAATTGTTCGAGACAACGGAAGGAGGGAGGGGGGTTAGTAATAAAGTTAACGCTAGAGTCATGATATAAAAAAAAATTAAACATAATGTATAGATGGTGCTTATATATTCGATATCTACGATCTATAATTTTTTATGTATTAGTTACCCCGCAGCAGGAATGGTGATATACTCTATAATAAATGGAATATTTTATTAAAATGATATAAAAACGAAATAGGGTGAATTAGGTGTAATAGGCTTATGAATAGTGACATTATCTTCATTTTTCGTTAAGGATGCAGCCTCGAGCCTTGCTCTCTCCCAGTAAGTGACTCAATATATTCCTTATATTATTTTTGCATGATTTATCTCAGGGAATCTAGAACCTTCCACTTATCGACTGACTAGTTATTGATCTGAAGACAAAGCTGCGTGCACCAGAACACCTGTCTGATACCCGACAGATAACTTGTCTAATAGACTAGTTCTTACTGGAGGGATTCCCTCCCCCGCTGTGCAGTAGAGGGCTCTCGCAGGATACACATCTCCCGAGGGTTGAGAGGCTTTTTGGGGACATTTTGATAGACGATGCGCGGTAATTGGCCTCCCGAGTGACGCGACCTGTCAGCCCCTATATACATATATTTCAGAAATTTCTCTCAATCCTCGGATATCTCCATCCCGTTTTCCCTTCCACCTCACGACTCACATCCACTCGCAATCCACTGTTATTTTTAGATTTCTCCCCCAAGACATCCCTCGCTCAAATGGCGTCTCTTCATTCAGCGAATATATTTCCATATCAAAGTGTATATCAATGGAATACATCATGAAATAAATTTCTATCCTAAAAGTTAATCTTTTGAAAGTATATATAATTCTATTAATTTGCATACTTAATAGTCTCAAACATTTTTATATTCTTACATATTCTGTTTTATTATTTTTAGCAGACGATTCTGGTTATTTTGAATAAGGTAAAGGAAATCATAGAACTCCTGCCTTGCCACGATAGAACATTTAAACATTTATTTATGAATCCTTCACAAGATGAGAAACTCCTCTCACTCTCTCTCTCTCTCTCTCTCTCTATATCCCCTCTCTTCCTCTCACTTCTCTCCCCTGGGAGGCTGGTTTCCATAAATCCTCACTTTGTTCTAATTAGCAAAGCCCCCTNTATATATATATATACATTCCCTTAAACCACTGAGAATCACTTAGTTAAATTGTTATTAAGTAAACTTGTTAGATACATTGTTAAGTTGTATAGTTGTGATGTGTATTATTAAGATTGTTTACAAGTATAAACCACCTCACTATAAATATATATAAACTCGTAAAAAAAAAAACCCAAAAAAATAAAACCGCAACACCCTAAAATTGATTAATTTCACAAATCGGAGTTGCGGCACTGGCTGTTCTCTCACTTATCTCATAGCCACTCACAGCCATTGAACAAGATTGTGAGCAATTACAAAATGTAAACTTACAGAATGTAACAACTAAATAAATAAATAAATTTCACACGTCTTTTACTGCAATAAAAATGATTTCGTTTTGTATTTAGACAAATACATAGGAGAAGAACAACAAGTTTATTTCAATTCCAGCACTCTAATACCATTTTTTATAAAGAGCACTAAATTCTTATCAACTTAGGGGTGTTAAACAATTGTCAATTGACTAGGCACCAGTGTCAGTGTTAATTTCACCAATAAGCCATTATTTTAAAATTTCTGAAAAAATATGGTAGAGTTGGATGGAGTTGACATATCACCAAGAATTCCATCGTAACACGTTACATCGCTAATCGGCTAGGAGAACACTTTTCAGCTGTCGTAAGGGCCTAAAAAAAGACTTAGAGAGACTGGAGGATACTCTAGAAGATCAGGCTGACTAGAAGATTGGACAAAAGCGCTGACATGACAGCTTTATCAAGCTCCAGACTCTCAAAAATAAGTAAATCACAGCTAACGGCATAGAAAACTTGGTGACTCTTGATTCAGAAACTTACATTTTTCCGTATCAACAGTTTCCAGACGTGTGAGGGATAGAGGAATAATGGCTCAAAAGGTAAAAAAAAAATAAAATAAAGTAATACAAGGAATTCAAGGGTGTTAGAAGAAAAATCTTGCTACTTCAGCCAGGACTCGAACCCGGGTCTCCTGCTTTCCGGGCAAGTGTGAACAATCGAGACTAGCCAGATAAACGCTTCTACTCACCCCACTTTACTCCGAGTCGAAGCCCCCAAGTAAAACGAAAATATCGTCTTATGCTTGAAGGAGCTAACATTGTTGGCTATTTTTTAGACTCTCGTTTTGTTCCCTCCATTTCTTATTTTAAATACTGATTTTTTTTATTATTCTAACTCCCTTGCATTTCTCGCATAAAATTAAACGTGTGATGAAATACCACAATTAAAATCATTATTTAAAAGAAAGTAATGTTTACTTCTGTCTCATACAAACAAATATTAAATTAGAAAAACTGATGAGTATGAATAGCCTCAAACATCCAGTAAAGATACTTTAAACGAAAATAAATGTATTTATTTGTTGGCCATCAGGTTGGTTTAATAAATTACATTAAAATAAATTACCCCTGTCAAATAGTTTAAGAGCAAAGAAGATATAAACGTGCATTAAAATAAATAAATTGATGGGTACAGAAAAAGAAATGCCTTAATGAATATCCAGAAACAAATTTAAAGTTCCATTAATGTACATTATGAAAATGCAGTTCTAAATTGAATCTTCCAGGTTCCGCGCCATTATTCAGAGAGTGGATTTCTGTCTGTTTATTCCGTAGTGTTCTCCCCATTTCTAGAATAGGTATTTGACATTCAATTCTCCCGCAAAAAAAAAAATGTATTCATGAATATTTAAAAGCGTTTCTAGCAGAGTTTTAATTATTTAGTTGGCGGAAAACACTTACCTTTTGCACAAAATTCTTATTTGGAATCACTTTAATCTTAACTTTAACTTCTCTTGACAGTTTGACTTTAAAAGCTAACAAAATTCCCGTCTGAAAAAATTAAACAAAGATGAGTTCGCGAAGTGGGATTTTAAAAATTTGAGAAATATCCTTCCCACGATTAATAAAGGATGTATAGAAATTTCTCAAGGGTCCAAATCCTGGCCCTCAAATTTGGAACCTTGTCAATTCGTCATAGTATTTTTCATTATTTACAAATTATGTTCAACAAATTACAATTATATGCCATGTCAAACTGAAAGAATCTAAACATTTCACACTTCACAGAATCTAAGCTGAAGTAGTCCACTTTAAAAAACAAACGGCAAGTTTAGAGACCCAACTAATTGGCATTAACCTTCAGGGGAGTAAAGAAAATCAAATTTTTATTTCAAAATCTATAGAAACCATCATTCAATTTTACCGTAAGTTATGATAGATTATAAATTAATTTAAAAAACCAAACATATCATATAAATTAATTAAACTATGCAACAGTAGTACAGTAGAATTATCACATATCCTACTAACTTTTAGTATTTAAAAATAAAGGCCTTAAAATACTACTAGTTTCCAGCTGGATTGGAAACGTGATAATACTACTTTTACATATTTTATTTAACTTATGAAATATGGTTGTTTTTTTTTTCAATTATTTTCTCTTAGCATAACTTACAGTAATTTTGAGTGATGGATACTACAGTTTTTCAAATCAAATTTATATTCCCTTCATTTGTGCCAAGTGATTTATAAAGCTAATACTAATTTGTCTTCGCCTGTTTTTTGATATTTGACAGACTTTTGTTTTTTTTTTGTATAAGTGCGCTTTTCATATTTTTCTAGTGTTACCAGATTGTACATTTATTTAGATATTTGTATTAAAAGATTTTATTGAAAATAATTCTTGAAATGGCTTTCCAAATTTTTAAAAATTATGAAAAAAAAAAAAAGTATGCGATAAAGGAAGGTCAAATTCTTGCACCTGGCTAATGAAGAACTCTTGAATATATTCTTCGCGTAATTTGTTGAAAAGATGAAATGGGATATTCAAGATCCTTTGAAAAGATCCGAGTCTGTAATTATATTAATTTTATATTAAAAGCTCCTCTAGAAGAATATTCCAAGCTGTTGAAACCAAGTTTCCCGTGAAATTTTCGTAAGGTATATATATATGAAGTTTCTGGACCTGTCATCTCACAACAAACTAATTTAAAGATTTAATTAGCGATGTGTATCCTGGCGCAGTAAAGTTTTGTTGAGGTCTCTACAGGAAACTTGGCCCTTTGACTTCTGTGAACATAAGTACATAGAAGGGCATATACAGGCATGTGTCCGAGCTTCTACACGAGACATCTCTACTTCCCCGAGCTCCACCACCAGGTCGTGCTTGGCCCTTTGACTTCAGCGTACATAAGTACATAGAAGGGCGTATACAGGCATGTGTCCGAGCTTATACACGAGGCATCTCATATAGGATCAGATATTTACGTATACCTTATCACCAAAGACATGAGGGAGGACCTTTATAACAGTGCGGCAAAACAGGTGAAACAGAATAAAAAATCTAATTGTCCCAGCCAGGACTCGAACCTGGATCTCCGGCTTTCCGGGCCGGTGGATAGCAGGAGATCCAGGTGCCCTTGCACTATAAATTGTTAAAATTTACATGGGATTATATACCACAAAAAAATAATATTTATAAAATATTCCCTTTTTTTCTCTTGTTCAAATAAAATGTGGGCTCTTGATATTAGCAGATTTCCCGTAAAAATTAATAATGTACGTTTGCATGTTTTTTTTTGTTTTTTTTTTGCAAACTTTCAAATATTAATATCTTCATAATTATTAACTTTACAAAATAAATGTGTAAATTAAAAGAGATGTACCTAATTATTTAACATTTAGGAATGTATTTAGAATTATCAAAGCATAACCCTGAAATTATTTATTTTTAAACGTGATATCTTTGTTTTAATTTGAGTTATGAGAATGTTTATAAAACAGGACAGATGTAAAATTTAATTTCACACAATTTTTACAAAAAAAGCTTGTTAGTAAGAAATTCACGATGGGTGAGCGCTTCCTCCAAGTCAGTCTAGAGGAGAGCTTAGTGGTTGTGCCTTGTATGCTAAATATTCTTTCCAGCTTGTACATTAAATTTATGTATTTACTCTTATTTATTTCCACATACAAGAAACATGTGAAATGCGATTATATTACACTGCTTTAAATAGTTTTTAGAGCTAAAGGGCTTTCTCAGAATACTCTACCTATTTGAATCAACCGTTAGTCTTACTTCTTTAAGAGATTTCTATTGAATCAGACGTCCAAAAAGGCAGGCCTATTGAATATCCTATTAGAAGGTCTGGTTTTTTGGGGATAAGTCCATAGAGTAGTGCCAAACAACCCCACAACAACGGCCGATGAGGTGATACTATGTCAGTGCAACACAGTTTGGAGCTTTTTTTTTTTTTTTTTTTTTTTTTGCTGTGTTAGCCTCCCTTGCAACCACCCCATTCTAAACACCCATGGCTCAGGACAAGCTTTTACTTATAAATAATAGATTGATCTGGGCGGTATTTGAACCCGCAGCGTCAGGATTGCGAGACCCGTACGGATCCCCTGAGCTAGCCTGGCGCCCCCAGTTTGGAGCTTAAACATTCCAAAAACACTAGTTTTCCTACCAAATGCTAGGAAGATGCAACCACGTGAGTCTACTCTCAGTCTTACTTGTCCAAGGGAATTTATGTTATAAGAAATATTAATAAGAGGATTAAACATTTAGCAAAGAGTATTGAGATTCCTTACTCTCGTTCTGGTAAATCAATGTCTATTATGATTCGACCTAGAATCAGTCAATAACGAGTCGTTAAAACTTATTGAAACATTAAAAAGAAAATGTGAACTATCTTTTTTTTATTTTTTCTTTCTGTCAAGAAAAAATCAAAATCCAAAAAGAATATTCTGAGAGGAGGAGGACATTACTCTGCCCCCAGGAAATAGATGGAAATTGGCCGGGGATGTGATGGTCTCATCAAGGAAGAGATTTGTACAGTAGATTGTACCACTCCTAACACCTGAAGGAAAAGTAGACTGAAAAACTTTGAACGGGGAGGGGGGTGGGGGAGAATTGAATTTTACATATTCAACTCCTCCTCGCTTTCTCGTAAAACTTTTCTTTCTCCTCTTCAATTACGTTTAGCGGATTTTATTTACCTCTTTCTTAAGAATCTTAATCTTAAAATATATTTTTATAAATGAAAATAATTATTGAACAATTCTAAATATACGAACAGCTGTTTAGTACAGTATACTGAATCCTTCACGTACTTAGTCCTCAATAAGGATTATAAAAAATTGATGAATATACTAATGGAGTAATTAAGACTGAAGAAAATTCATAAACTATCTTTGAATTAACACATATGCTTTATGCTTAAATTCTTGAGAAATGGGGGGGGGGGAGAAGAGAGGTTTACGCGAGGAAAACAAATAAAAATTTATTAATTATAAGGAACTCCTATCTCTGCAATAAAAACTATATACAAACCTTTTTTATCAAAAAAATTATTTATTTTCGATTTTACTAACTTTTAGTATATTTTCAACCATTTCCTAGCTTAAGATTCTTTAAATTAAAGACATATAGGTTACAAAGGCTTAAGTAAAATTAAAAAATTAAAAAAAAAAATTCTATAATAAAAGGAAGCTAAAAAAATTATTTTTATTTGCCAATTATGAATTAGTCACTTAAAAAATTTTAAAATATTCGAAGAAACATATAAAGTTAATTTCAATTTTACAATAATAACTGCTCGTGAATAAACTATGATATTAATTATTAAAATAGTATATAAAATTATCACAATGGTTTTGAATAGAGAAAAAAAAAATCCAAAAGTAAATATTTGAAAACCGCTGATATACTTGTCGATAACAGAATATGTATAATATATTAATGGTAAATGTAAAATTTATTTTTTTATTCTGATGTATTTTTTGGCGAAGCAATCATATGAAATCAGTTATTTATGAAAGCCACTAGGGAGATAGATCGACTCCCCCCAGTCTCGGGTCATCCATACATCATTTTTCAAATTGAAATTAATAACTTGCACTTAATTATAACCATACTTAATGGTACGTGGGAAATCTGTTTAGCTTATGTAGGATCTGATTTTCCTCTTTGTCATGGAAAATTTCACATAAATTTTTTGAGAATTAAAAAACTCTGGTGAAGGCATTTATCAAAATTTTTTGTTTGACGCACGAAGTATACAAACAATTTTCACTATAATATTAATTTTGGACTGGTGTGAATGCTCGTGGGTGTGTGGGATTGATCCACACCAACTTACTTTGATCGCTTTATGAAACGCATTGATTAACGTTTGAAATTAAATTCTATAAACAAATATTGTATCATAAACTAATATGAACAGCTGGAAGAATCCAAATCAAATAGAAGAGCACTTCCAAAACAAGCCATCACAGACTTGAGACTATCATATAATAACTTTTTTTTGCATTCTGATTAGTCAACAAAATTAAAGTACACCCAACCACAAACAAAATTAAAAAAAAAAAAAAAAAAAAAACGAAAGAGAAAAGAAAATAATTCAAAATTTTGCAAATTTTAATATTTTATGCTGGAGAAATTAGTCAGGGTTTTGGCGAGGATCAGGAAAAATACAATACTCCAAAATTTTGGGGTAATTATTTTATTATTTCCGTCATTCGACTTAACTTGTAAGTCATCATCAGTGTGATAGTGATTTCTAGATAAATCTCCAACAATTTTGGTGGCCAAAGAACCTCCAACCATGTTAATATTTTAAATTTAAATATTTACTATTGCTTTTCTTGAAGATATTGAGTGCACTTTAAAATTTTGTTAGCAATTTTTCTGGATTAATTTAACATTTTCTAGTGTTTTCTGTAATCTCGAATAAGTCAGCCCACAAACACTAAATGTGAATATACTGCTATATTTAGTTTTCGTAAATATAATTCTGAGAAGTCAGGAATTAATTGTCCTGCTGTCAGTGGTGTAAGTTTTAAGGATGTTGAATTTAAAATATCTGGCGCAAACATATAAATACGTGGGCCTTTAGATAATGATTTCTATAATTATTATCATAAAATTTTGCAAAGTAGTTTCATAAGAGTAATCCTATTAATAAGTATATTTTAAGAGGCAATTTCACGTTTTGGCGGACCAATATAGAAACCACACTATATATTTTTGCTTTTGATTGGAGACAGTTGAATGATTTATTTATGGTTGAAGTCAGAGGTTAAGGAAGGTTTAGACCTGAATTTAAAAGAAGACCAATGTTCATAATATTCATAATATCTTAGCTTTCATTGAGCTACCAAAAGTTTGCACAGCAAAATATATTCTACAAAAAAAAAAAATGCTTATCAACGAAGTTATTTACGAATATAGTTACAAAGACTGAGTGCGCCACCACTCTTCCTTCGTGGTTAGTAAAGAGCGTGGTTTAGTCCTTTTTATTTATGCTCATCATAATCTATCTCTCTCCAGGGTATAAGATGCAATTCGTCATTTCCTTTCATCTATGTTCATCTAAATCATGCGTGAGAAAACTACTTAGTCTACGTAAAACCTTCATGATAAGCTGGAAATCATTACATAAAACGAACTTTAATTTGAAAACTGTTTAATAAAAATTTCATAAGCTTTTTTTTGGGAAGGTTTGTACTTAGAAAATAGATTTTTCAATAATCTTTATGATTCGGCAAAGCCTTTAGTCAGACGATTAAAATTCTTATATTTTTCAGATCTATACATTTCCAAGGTCATATATATATGATTTCGTTTCTGGGATTCACTGGGAGGCCAAGGTAGTCTTTGTCAGCACAAAAAATAATGGACTATAAAGAGATGCCGAAACCATCAGAAAAAGAAAGAGAAATCTGGGGAAGAAGAGCGCAAGAAGAAGAAGAAGAAGCTGTGGGTTCGCATTTAAATGAGGAGAACAAAGGAGTCGGTCGGCCGCCACGACTCACATATTAATGCAGACTTAAATATGTATAGGGCAGGTAAGTTGTGAGCTTGGGCCTGTCAAGATGATACCGTTTCGAGTCCATAGAGTCACTCCTCTTCGCCCCAATGAAAAATTCATGGGAGACAGCCCTAACCGTCATAACAGCACTATTTTCCAACTCCGTGATGGACAGCAGCCGTCAACAGCTCTTCCAGTGAAGGGTCCTTCAGAAGAAGATTAGCTGTTCTTGCACCTCTGAATTTAAACGAAGAAGAGAGGTATAACATGTCCGACGTTCAGCAACTTGCCAAAAATTTGCACTCTTCTTACTATCTTTAATATTTATATAATGAAAGTATAGCGATTAACAATGATCGAAAGTAAATAATTCATAAATACGAGGTTAACAAGTCTTATTTATTTTACAATACCACGAATCCAAAGATGAAAAGCATATGATTCCACAATTTCATTTTCTCACTTATTAAAAAATGTACTTAAAATTAAGTTTTCAATAATATTTCAAATTATATAAATTACATTAATTTAAATAGAAATGTTGGAACAAAATGAACTTGGAAACCACCCATTTCAGTTACAGATGGTAAAAGTACGATGAACTAAAGAACAATGACTGTACTTTAAATTTTTTTAAAATTAGAAGTTGCAGTCTCCCATTCAATGACATAGAGTAATGGGAGAGAGGATATCTACAGGTTGCCACTCTATTCTTACACAGACATGACTCTGATTTGATCTCGCAGCGCGAGGATTGTGAGACCAGAACGGATCCCAAAACTCATTTGTTTTATGGAGCAATGGCTGAAATCGATAGGTGAAACCAACTCGAAGTATTTGTATTTTAAGATAAATTAATTGAAATATCCCATCTAGCGGGTTTCGATCTCGCTTGCTTACATCTATTTAGGTGCCACACATGGTCGGACGCAAACTACATTTAAAATTTCATGCAAACTATTTCAGTAATTTGCTGTTCACAACTTTCAGCAGATTTCTCATCCAATCACTTTGGTACCATGGCGCGAAGATGACTTTTTTAATATCCAACGGATCTTCACCGAACTAACATTAAAGTAAAAATATAATTAAACCACCAACATATTATAAAAATATAATTAAAA
>KZ810494.1:31741-46759 GCA_000696205.2 Oncopeltus fasciatus
GGTTATTTTATTTATTTTAGAAATTACATCCTGCACAGCGTGCATCTTGCAATGTGCTCGCATAGTATACAATAAATATGTACTAATATAATAATAATGTATAACATACACCATTTTTAGTAATAAAAAAAATACTAACAATAATAATGATTAATAAAAAAAAAATATCTCAAAAAAACAAATAATAATAATTAAGAAAAAAAAAAAGAAAAAAATTAAACTAGTATGTATCACATGTGATCCACTTCTTCACCTGGATCTTGTCGTTGTATGGGGGCTGTTGGCTAGAGGAGGACGTTCGGCGTATCACGGACTCGGCGAATCCCCGTGCCGCTAGTCGGTGAGACGCGGAGGAAGGCCCAGGGTGAAGGGAGATAACCCCACAGCTAAATAAGGAAGGGAGCCAGGCAGATTGAGATATGTGGTCTCATGGGCGGCACAGGTGACTCCTTATCTCCGTCGAGCGGGAGTACGTACCTAGTCCCAGAGGTATGTCCTCTTTACCACTGCGAGATGTAACTGTTAGCCGCGGTCGGTAAGAATGCTTCCGTCACACAGGTGCTGCGGAAGACAAGCAGATTTCAACAAAACTCAACGCTTACTGCCGAAAATTCTAATAATCATCCCCAAAACTTTTTCCATGCTAAAAACGTTGCTTTTGGGTAATTTCAAATTAAATGTAACCATTAAATATCCTAAAATTATTATTATTTAAATCATGGCCATACTCAATGTATATGCTAATGGAATGAAATTAACATAGGCAATATATTCCATTGCATCTGATGTTGCGAATTGCCACATCTATTTGGCCAATATCACAATTGAGCTTAATGGTTTTCCTTGTAGTTTACGTACAATTTAATATTTTATATGCAAAATTGTCACTTTTTAAAATGAATAACAGCAGAATTTTGGAATATTTTAAATTGCAAAAATAAAATTTGAATTGAGTGCCTAATTTAAATGACCACCCTAAGATTATTTTTCACAGAAAGATCATTTAAAATATTGTTAATAGGTTATTCACTATTCCTAGGTTTAAAAAATTAAAAAAAAAATTAAAAATTAAAAATANCCATTTTTTCCTCTCAAACATTCTAAAGCCAGCTTTAGTGATTTCAACTTTAACAGTTATTACAAATAACAACCAACAGTTATTGCTCTCCAAGTCTGTTTACTCCAAAGTGAGAAAATATTTGAAATTCCTCTTATTTACAGATTGGAAGTCTGCTATGTTTTGGCAACTCCAGGTCTGAAGTGAAAGAGAATGGGGGCAATGACGCCCTCTTGGAGAACGCCTCATAGCTCCCTGAGAACTGAGATGGAAGCTCTCCTTACAAACCAACTAAAACGAATCAAGCTCCCTCTGATTGCACGTCTCCATCACGCCGGGAGTGTGTACACACAACGGTCCTGGGAGGAATTAAAGAGGTACGCCGCGCTCCCATTTGACGTGGTATAATTGCAGGGAGGAGGCACCGTCGTTGTTGGGATTGCCTACGTGCCGGCACGTGGCTGTGTTCTACCGTTCTAGACGTGACGCTGGGTACGTGACGCCCGGGGGGCTTCGGGTCCATGAGGATTTTCCTAGGAGTACGGACATCGCGACCGAGGGAACCCATGAATCGCAGGCCGTATGCACACTGACTCGGAAATGTGAGCCGTTCCGCTAGGACTCTCTGGTAATCCCTTCTTGGTGGACCTGATGTAGTACACGTTCAAATCTAGGATCCCACGTTCGACCGGGCATAAAAGGGCACTGAGGATCAGCGGTTAAAGAACTGAGATCTTGAGCCGAAGGTCCCTGGTTCAATAATCACAGTGTAAAGTTATTTTTTATTTTCCTTTCTGCACTGTTTGTAATGACTCAGAGGATTAGACGTGTCCTCCTGCGTCTACCCACCCTTAATTAGGTATTCACTCAATGGAAAAAATTCAAGAGAAAAAAAAAACAGTAACCTCAGACCTAGTTTAGTGTGCACTGGGGTCACACATAAACACATCCTAGTATTTGTGTTCACACTGGACCTCTATGGCTTGTAGAGGGGCTAAATAAAATATTCATCAGTCTAACGCTATCCCTACGTAAAAATTAAACATGTTGAAACATCGTCAACACATTTTTTTTTCTCTCTATTTTGGAATATATATATATCACATAAAATAACATGTAACTAGACATTGGTACCGTGCGGTGAGAGGTTGGGTTAATGATTCAATGCTGAAGAAAAAAAATTCTCGCATCACTTCATTCGCATATAGTTAGTTACTTATAGACTTCTTATAGACGTTGTAAGAAAAATAAGTATTTTTTCCGAACGGTAGAAGATAAAGATAAGTGAGCCTTGTAGCCCTCCCTGCCTCAGACCACGTTAGTGTCCCTATCTACACGTTTTGTCCATGCATCACGGGGACATGTAAGTCTTTGTGTGCAAGTCGCCTCCGGATAATAGCGTTCACTAGCTCTTTGGATAGGTTATTTTTTATTATTTTTCTTTACTTGAGTAATATACCTTTTTTTTCTTCCTTTTCATCATCCCATACACCTATTCCTTAATAAAATAAAAAGACCGTCATGTGAAAGAGCATAAGTAAGTCATCATACAACAGCTGATCAACATGGAATTATTTGTTGAATGATCTTGAAATAACTTGCTATTCTTAACTTAGCGAATTCAAATGATTTTACTTATGGATTGATCATTTTTAGTCCATAAATGGTTCTCTAATAGGTCCAAAGGTACACTATAATCGGCGACCCCGAAAAAATTATCTTTGATATCCTAGGATATCTTTAAGAAGGACGTTCCTCTTCATGAATGCCTAACTTAAGTCTTAGTCATTCTAAATGTTTGTGAATTAATTTTGGAAATTAAAACTGTAGTTTTTTTTGTTTTTTTTTATAAGATTCTGCTTTAAAACGCTGGGTGTTTTTAATAATTAATATCGTTTAATCATATTCTAATGATAAAACAAACGTTTTTAATCTTGAATGAACTATTATATCCAGCAGGGAACAGACGTAAGAGAGTTATGTTAAATTACAAAACACCGTAGATTTTTCATGCTTCATTGATGATGGATTTGTACATAAATGAGAAAATTTAATTAACATGCCATAGAGGAAACAATTCAATTAACAAAGAGCGTAAAAGGTAGGATCACTACAATCTAGTCGGGTAGATAGATCTGAGCTCAACCATAGTAGCTATATTCTTCAATTTCATTCTTGTGAATTTTTTTTTAAATTGTAGTAGAAAGATTAGAAGAAGATCTAAATTAATTTTCGTTGTTGATACTGTTAAAAAAGAAAGTATAAATTGGAATTTATAACACTAATATTATATACAATTTTTGGAAATTTGGGTATTGATATTTTTCAGAAGAATGCAGTAACTTGGAGAGTCGGTGGGCTAAAATTTTATAATCAATTTACTAAATTTATTACATAAATAAAAAGAATTGGTTTAAAAAAAATCAAAATCAAACTGGGTATTTAGGTATTATATTGATTACCATTTGAATAATGTTCAAATAATAATTTATTATCTAGTCATTCAAATGTGAACTTAGTGTCCTGTCCGGGCGTCCTCTCCCGTCTTCATGATAGACAGCCCTGAAGATAGCTTACAATGTAAGCCGAAACGTTGGCAGATAATCTTTTTAAAAAATACACTTTTTTTTTTTTTTATTTGTATTTTTTGGATCTACCTTGACCTAACCCCAACTAAAATCAACTAATAATAATTTATTATATTAGCCTGATATCGGTTGAAAGGTAAGGGGAAAACCAAAATTTATAAACATTATATTTTCCCTAAAACAATTTTATTGGACATAAAAGATGTAAAATATGATTTTATATTGTTCATATTAAAAAAAATATGGCCTATTAATGTAGATATTAAGAAAGTTAAGTGCTCCCATTTTTTCCTCTCAAACATTCTAAAGCCAGCTTTAGTGATTTCAACTTTAACAGTTATTACAAATAACAACCAACAGTTATTGCTCTCCAAGTCTGTTTACTCCAAAGTGAGAAAATATTTGAAATTCCTCTTATTTACAGATTGGAAGTCTGCTATGTTTTGGCAACTCCAGGTCTGAAGTGAAAGAGAATGGGGGCAATGACGCCCTCTTGGAGAACGCCTCATAGCTCCCTGAGAACAGAGATGGAAGCTCTCCTTACAAACCAACTAAAACGAATCAAGCTCCCTCTGATTGCACGTCTCCATCACGCCGGGAGTGTGTACACACAACGGTCCTGGGAGGAATTAAAGAGGTACGCCGCGCTCCCATTTGACGTGGTATAATTGCAGGGAGGAGGCACCGTCGTTGTTGGGATTGCCTACGTGCCGGCACGTGGCTGTGTTCTACCGTTCTAGACGTGACGCTGGGTACGTGACGCCCGGGGGGCTTCGGGTCCGCGAGGATTTTCCTAGGAGTACGGACATCGCGACCGAGGGGGACCCATGAATCGCCGGCCGTATGCACACTAACTCGGAAATGTGAGCCGTTCCGCTAGGACTCTCTGGTAATCCCTTCTTGGTGGACCTGATGTTGTAGTACACGTTCAAATCTAGGATCCCACGTTCGACCGGGCATAAAAGGGCACTGAGGATCAGCGGTTAAAGAACTGAGATCTTGAGCCGAAGGTCCCTGGTTCAATAATCACAGTGTAAAGTTATTTTTTATTTTCCTTTCTGCACTGTTTGTAATGACTCAGAGGATTAGACGTGTCCTCCTGCGTCTACCCACCCTTAATTAGGTATTCACTCAATGAAAAAAATTCAAGAGAAAAAAAAAACAGTAACCTCAGACCTAGTTTAGTGTGCACTGGGGTCACACATAAACACATCCTAGTATTTGTGTTCACACTGGACCTCTATGGCTTGTAGAGGGGCTAAATAAAATATTCATCAGTCTAACGCTATCCCTACGTAAAAATTAAACATGTTGAAACATCGTCAACACATTTTTTTTTCTCTCTATTTTGGATACTCCCTTTTTAAGCGGTTTTCACACTTTAAAATCTAGAAATATTCCTTAGTCTCATAATGCGAATTAAAAAAAAAATTAAAAATCTTAACCTATACTGCATTGAAGAAGCTAATTATTAAAGGTCCCCTCAAATACATATATATATCATTAAAATGACTGGTACTGAATTGTGTATTATTGTTTTTAGCTATTTAAAATGTAGAGAAGACTCTTCTCCAACGGCTATATTTCGCGTTAAAGTTTCATGGTTTGACAGATAACTTAGAAGTTGTATAGCACAGTCTATGAAAATTACTAAAAAAAAAGTGTAAGTAAAACTTATGAATGAAATCGTCAATGAATAATGGGGTAAACTAAATATATAAGGTTTATAGATACGATTTAAGAAATTATTGCAGTGTTCTGATTTAAACATCACATTTAATATATATTAAAATATGTATTTTTTTTGTTAAATACCTCCCCTTCATATTATTTACATAATTCTTTAGCTACTCACCAGTAGGACTATAGAAATGTTTTAAGTGAAAAGCTGTAAAGAAAAAAAACAATATTTTCAGTCTATTCCCTTACTATGAACTATCTCTGAACTATCCCTTCGCACATAGTACCATACTAATAGACAAGACCATCAAACGAATGGAAAAATTTGAAAACCGCATTCTTCGCATGATACTCAATGCACCCTGGTTCGTAAGGAATCAGCAGATCAGGAGGGAACTGGGAGATGAGCCCATCTCTTTTCACATCCAGGACCTCACCTACAAACACCATGAACGTCTGCCGCTGTCTTCAGGAGCTGCCACCTTCCGTCTCGGAGCAGTCACCCAGCAACGCCTCAAACCTAGACTATATCAGCATATAATGCTCTAATAATTTTGTTGAATTTTTGTTTTCTTGTGTAAATAGTAGAGAATTTATTGTATACATACCATGTCTTCCATCTTGTGTAAAAAACAACTGTTTTGGGCCAAGAATAAAAAATATATTTCTTCTTCTCTAAACTTTTAAACGACCAAATGAATCAGGTATTTTTGGTAAACGTACTATGTGTTTGTACAGAGTCTGTACAGATAGGTATAGAAAAAGTCCGTCACGCAAAATCTAAGTAATATAAGGAGAATCTCTTAGTTCCATTAATATGAAAATAAATGAATTTAAATGAGGAAATACTATTTGTAAGCCCCGGAGAGAGCACCCGGGATCATAACAAATTTAGGGAAATGGTTCTATACTATCAGATTCCGGATTGGAGTGACCGTAGAGGATTATCGATAGAGGATTTATCAGGCCGGGTTTAGGGGGATAAAGTCAAGGCTAAGTTCGATTAGGATGTTGAGGAAGGCCTTGAGTGAGATGGTCAGGGGACGAGATCTCGAAGGCATATTATATAGAGCCCTGTTTAGTGGTCTTAGCTTTTACACTCGCTGCTCCCTCCGACCTATATAGTACATATATAATTCATAGTTTACTCTCATTTATCTCGACCTCAATAACAAAAACACTGGAAATCTGTTTAGTTTACACAGCTCCTTAGAGATTAAATTTTATATATTTTAACGAAATATCATAAACCAGCATAATCGACACTTAAGAATACTGGACGTATTTTAAGATATATATTTTTATGGGTGAAGTTTGTTTTGAATATTGCAAAAAGTTATAGATGTGTTTGATATTTGCGATAAGTTACATTACATAAATTATATTATATATGTATTATATATATAATCTATATTGATTATGTTGATATCAGTATTGTGTAAGTGGGTATTACAATTTTAATGAAGTAGTTTTGTATTGCTTATGATGACGTATAGTATGAAAACTACATGGATTACATTACTAAATGATTACAAATTATTTAAATTCTAGAGTACATTTATATTATTGGAAATAAATGATCAAATTTAATTATATTTTGTTTTTTAAATTTTAAATTTAAGATGGTAGTAGATTTCATTGAAGTTTTTAAAAATCGTATTATGGAATCAAGCAACAATACAGCTTGAATTAAATCTTCATTTTTATTTGTTTACTTACTGCTAAACTGAATCCTTCTAATAGCAGTAATTCCTCTGACAACTGTAAAAGTGAGCACAAGTAGTGAAGGAACACTGTCGATTATTATATCTTTAAAAGAAGGACAGTTTTATTTTCTCATTAAAAGTATTCTTTATTAAAGACTTGAGGCAGTAAAACTGTAAATAAAGATTTATTATAAGAAAGTCAGTTAAGGAAAATCTTTTGGGAGGAGGAAGGTATTTATCCGGTTGCAGTAAAGCGGGTTTAGTATTCCAAGTAAGTCCGGAGTGATACGACACAAGTAAAAGAGCTGGAGCATGCCCTACATAAAGTCTCCTCTTAAAAAGGGTGATACATATTTCATAAATCCCGTTTTCTGTCGTCCACGTTCCCTGCGCCAAGGGTTCATTTTCATTCTGAAAAAGGGGTGTGCGCTTTCAGGGTTGCGTTGCTTATCTAGAAATTCTCAAATTTTTAGAAGGATTTTCTTCTCCGCTTGGGGAAAGGGGCATTTTGATATTACTCTCTTCCTGCCTTCCACGGTGTATTAATATTTATTGTTTGAAATAAGCAGGCGTTTTCCACTGGATTTTTTCTGGGGAAATTATTCTCTTGGATATCCAACTACACGCGCCCAACCGAAGAGATAGTCAGTTCAAAATTATGAAAATTAAGTTTGATTTTAGAATGAATTCAGCTATGAAGGACATTCTCAAGAAATGTAAAGAGAAAGTAAAATGAAAATCTTGCGCTGGGAATAAACACTAATTTCAACTTTATTTCATTAAAAAGTTATATAATTTTCAAATGTTGTTTAAAACAGAACTGACCCAAAAGGTGAGATAAAAATTAGTTCACGTCTGCCACTGAAAACGGAACTCATTGGATTGGTTGTCTGTTCATATTCTTGTGGTAACATAATATTCTTAAACAATTAATGAAAGGGAATAGAATATAAAAAACTATCTGTCCCAGCCAGGAATCGAACCTGGATCTCCTGCTATCCGGGCCGGTGTACTTGCCAGTTATACTATCAGGACGCGTTAGTTGTCTCTTGCTAGTGTAGAGGGAAACGAATGAGACAACTAACGCATCCTGGTAGTATAACTGGAAAGTACACCGGCCCGGATAGCAGGAGATCCAGGTTCGATTCCTGGCTGGGACAGATAGTTTTTTATATTCTATTCCCTCTCATTAATTGTTTGAAATTTACGTGGGATAAAATACCACAACCAAATTAAATATTCATAATATTCTTATTAAAATAACTCAGCCACGCAAGAACTGCTTAAAATAAGTGGATTTATAATGATTTGTTACAGATAGACAAAAATGAGAGTTAATGAGTAAATTTATCATATAATCCGTAATTGGTAGTTACAATGCTAAATATCTTACTTAACAAACGATTTTCAATATAGATAATGTAAAACATAATTGCCAAAAAATTACGTTGTACACCTATTAAGTTCTTTAAACTTTTTCGTAACTTATAAAAATAAAAAATATATTATGAGATTAAATTTTGGTCTTCTTCTGAATACCACCCTTATCCAAGACAATGAATCCAACTGAATTGTAATAGAAGTCTAAATATCCAATTTCGTTTAAATATTTAAATAATAAGGGCCTGCCCAACACTCGAAAATATATTCTTATATCCATTCTTCATTTGTGCTGGAAGCATAGTTGATGACAATTAAAATTATCAAACAATATCCAATACTTCGCACTTAATATATATTTTTCTGTAATTGCTGAGCGCTCTAAGAAGTTCGAGTGCCTCATTTTCTTTCTCTACTCTAAAAATAGAGAGTCCATTCTTTGTCTAACAGTTACATATTTTTTAAAAAATATTTTACAATATTTTTTCTTCCAGTAAGTATCTCCTTTTTAAATCTTAAAAATGTTTTATATAGCAAATAATAGTTTCCTGAAATTTCAAACACAAATTTTGGTTTTTTCATTTTAAAAATGACAGACAATGAACATGAGTTATGGATGGCATACTTCGGATTTGATGATAATGTATGTTATTAAAGTTTTTCTTTCAAAATTACATAGTACAGCACATTTTTTGCAGAGAAATAAACACTCATTTGGAAAATGTAAACTTTTACTTACACCCAGAAGATAGAAAACTCTTTCAGAAATCACTCCCAGAAGAACGAGGAATGGCAAAGACGGATTCCGAGAGATATTGTAATTATGTTGAACTTTTGAAAAATTCCGACCGATCCTACATTGGAGAAGCTAAAAATATAGCATTTAAATTTTTAAATGCATACGCACAAGTGTATATATTAGAGTGCACGCTCTCTATTGTCTAGTTTTTTTGTTTTTTTTTAAAGCTTGATTATGCAAGCTGTTCATTAATTAATAATGTTCGTTAATAGCTAAAATCGGTCAAGAGTAGGGTAAAAGGGGTTTAGAGAGAGATACAAATTTAAAATCTTTTAAATTCAATATTACTACTATTGAAAAAAAAAAAAAGCAAGTAGCAGTGTGATTAAACTACTTTTTAAAAGGAAAAAAAGATATTGAGAAACATATTCCTGAATTAAATTAGAATTCAGCCCACTTTTTTAAATTTTATACAGATTGATTTTTAATAGGAGTCCAAAATAAGGGGAGAAGGTTTAGGAGAAGAAAAAATTCAATATTTTCTTTAAAAATCTCTTTCAACTATGAAAAAAAAAATTTAAACTTATTAGATGCAAAAATTTATTTTATGGTCAATAACCATACACGGATTTTTACTAAAGGCACACAATAAGAAAGATATTTAAGAATGAAAGAAAGAAGGTTTACAGCCCTTAATAAATAATGCTCATTTTTACCCCCTACTTGGGGGATGGTGTACACGAGAGCCTATACGATAAAGATGTTTGAAAAGAGGGAGCAGTGAAAGTATTCCCGATATGTAAAGTACGCCGAGGATTGTTGGCGTGAGATAAAGTGGACTATCGTGGCGGAGACTGAAGACCATCCCTCACTGCCTCGAGTGTATTTGTCTCCGCCTCAGACAGCCTGGCGAAAATACATAAGAAAGATAGATAAAGTACATTCTTCACGGCGACTACAGAATTATGCAAACTCCAAAAGCCAGCGGGGCTCCGGCTATATAGCGCTCATTAAACTAGCACATTACTAGTAGACAGGGAAGTGTAATCCCAACTATTTTAAACAATTAATGAGAGGGAACAGAATATAAAAAACTATCTGTCCTCGCCAGGAATCGAACCTGGACCTCCTGCTATCCGGGCCGTATGTAGAGGGAATTGAATGAGATAACTGGCTAGTCCTTGTGGTGTAATGGATTTATTAGCATACCGGCCCGGATAGCAGGAGGTCCAGGTTCAATTCCTGGCGAGGACAGATAGTTTTTTATATTCTATTCCCTCTCATTAATTGTTTAAAATTTACGTGGGATAAAAAACCACAACCAAATAAAATATTTACCAACTATTTTAATTTTTTTTTTTTTTTTAATTTTTATTTATTTACCAATACTTCTTCCGGGTTCAACCTTGTCTTGTAGTTTTTGGTGCCAGGCTTTCGCATATCGTGGGATGGCGTCTTCAGGGCTGAATAGAGAATGAGAGCGTCGCTAGGTCATTCTCTATTCAGCCCTGAAGAAGCCTTCACACGATGTGCGAAAGCTTGACACCTAAAAACTCCAAGACACGGTTGAACCCGGAAGAAGTATTGGTGAATGTGTCTGAGGACTGTGGAAGCCTACGTGAACATCCTTTATTTATTTATTAATTTCTGTTAAATTAAAACATTGTGTAATTTGATCACCACAATGAATTTAAAAAAAATGACATTCAATGTCAAACACATGAGGAGAGAAAGTGACCAATGACACCGCTCTCAAATTATTTACAGAATATGTCCCCAGGAGGTCACGGGGCCATTTTCGTTTGAGTCGACGGGGAGGGTTGTAGAGGTTGGAGTTGGAAGACAACGTCTGTGCTAGTGGATTAGAAAGGTATGGCAGTTTACTAATCACAACGAAACTGCACCATTTGTTACATATTTACTGAAAAAATACGGCGGTATCATAATTTCTACAGGCTTAAACATAATTTATAATGAGGCAAAAGTACGTTTGAAATATTATGATCCAACAAATTCTTTATGAATCCTATAAGTTGGTTTTTAGACAAACCCGAAAGACAATTTATCTCTGATATACGAAATTTATTTTCATAAATGTAAACTTTTCGTTCTACTAAATCTTCAGTGCAATCCAAAACAAACATAATATCTTAAATTTACTAGAAATTTAATCAATTATAGGTTATTAGGCATTAAACCGCCATTTTATAATAATATAGAATTATAATAAATTACCACCACATCTTGAAATAATATTAAAATATTCTTTTAAACTAATTTAACTATTTACTCACGCATTTGAAGGAGAGAGGACAAAATCGTTGATAATTTCAATACAGCTAGTGTTATGAGGAAAATATATAAAATTTCTATAACATTTTAAGGAAAATATTTGTTAAATTCACTATGAAGGTTGAGCAGTACCCTCAGTCATCCCCTTCAGGCCAGCCAAGAGATTGGCTTGGGGCTCTGACTTTCCAACATGCTCATTAACCCTCTCCCCCTTGTAGAATAAATTTAATCACTTACTCTTAACTAAGATAATATAATCAGCAATTATTAAATTGAGAATATATAGATCTATCTAATGATCAAACATTGTAATTCTACTTGTTTATAGTGCTTCCGCTGAAATACTTATTTCTTAAATAAAATTAATACATAATAATAATAAATAACTTCATCCAGGAGTTTCGAACATTAACATAGTAGTGTTAAAATGTATTCAAGAAATAAATACATCATCTCTTCTCCCATTAAAAAAAAGCATTTATCGAACGGTTAGCGGTAAGAAGTTAATAAACGACAAAATTATTTATTAAAAAAAAGGCCATATCGCAGGAGTAGCGATGTCTAAACACGCTTTCCATGTTTCATAAAGAAATATATAAATCAGAGTGAGTGAAGAAATTTAATTTGCAAGCCAGACAGAATGAATCTGAAAATCATGAACATAAACGTACGTCTCTGTCAGGAAAAAAAAAATTGGGGAAGCGCTCCTCAATCGTAGTTAAATTCGTGAATAACGTCCTAATTAGCGCTAAACCTGTGAATTTAAAGGACATAAACATTATAAAATTACATTTTACATATATTACGATACATAAACTTTTTCATAATTTAAATAATAATTATGATATTAATAATATAATGCATTGTTATGTAAACCTATCTTCTTAACGATAAGCACAAATACCTAATTTGGTTTCTATATTTAAAAAAAAAAAACTTCGTAGTTGCGTCACTGGCCGTTCTCTCCCGCATGTCAATGCCACTTACGGCCATTGAACAACATTATAAGCAATTAAAAAAGGAAACTTACAGAATGTAACCACCAAATAAATAAATAAAAAATAAAAACAATGTAAATTGAGTGGTCCCACCTTAGACTCAAAATAACATTCTGAAATATATTCTTAGATGATTTTAGTTGGGGTTCGGTCAAGGTAGATCCAAAAAACACAAATTTAAAAAATGTATTTTTTAATAAAGGATTTTCTGCCAACGTTTCGGCTTACATTGTAAGCCATCTTTAGGGCTATCATGAAGATGAGAGAAGACGTCCTGTCCCTAAGTTCACATTTCCATGACTGTTCAAGTTATGTTGTATGTTCAAAAGGAAAGTTTGTTGACCGTAGATATTATTCTAAGATGATTTTAGTTGGGTCATGGAAATGTGAACTTAGGGACAGGACGTCCTCTCTCATCTTCATGATAGCCCTGAAGATGGCATGCAATGTAAGCCGAAACGTTAGCAGATAATCTTTTATTACAAAATACATTTTTTAAATTTGTGTTTTTTGGATCTACCTTGACCGAACCCCAACTAAAATCATCNATATTTTTCAGCTGTTGGGCACCAACTGTTATTAACAAGTCTGTTTTTGTTAATTCGTTTTGTACTACACTAAGGGACTATAAAGATCAAATTAAAAAAAATAGAAAACAAAAAAAAAATCATAATTTTATCTTTGGCGTATAGTCGATTTAACTTCAACAAAAGTTAGTCATTTTTTCATTTAAATTAAGAATCTGGGACATTAGACCAGTTTAGTTTTTTTTATTGGTCATAACTCATTTATATTGCTAAGTTATGTTAATTAAAAATACTTTAATGTATTATAAAGCAATTTACCAAGTCTCGTGATAAAAAAATTTCAAATTGTGCCCAGCTGAGCAAAGCTTACGGGATCATATGGCGCTGCGGGTTCAAATCCCGCTCAAGACAAGCTTTTATCGAGATATATAAGCTTGTCCTGAGACATGGACGTTTAAAATGGGATGGAAACCTGTAGATAGCCTCTATCTCCATGAACGTAATTGGTTAAAAAAACAAACAAACACTTAAATAAAAAAATACGAACATAAATTTAGTGAAAATATTGCTAACAATATAAAAAAAAAGAAGAAAAAAAAGCCTATTTCAATAGTCACATTTTTTCTTAATAATAGGACACATAAAAGCTACAGTCAGCTTTTATGATTAGAAATAATGGCTCTTTAAAAAAAAAAAAAAAAAAAAAAAAAAAAAAAAGTAAATAAAGTAGGGGTGGGAAAAGGCTGCTCCCTTGACGCTGGGAAAGGCTTCCCCCCCCCCAGATATTGGGATTGACGAAGATTGGTTTGCTGAGCTCGGGGGAACACTGGTAATGAGGATTTCTAGGGGCAGTTCTCCCGTCGGACGCGAGCTGACGTTAGCCGGCAAACTTATTACGACTAATGAATGCGCTGCGTTGTACCTTGCGCCACTTTACCTTGCGCCACTTTACCTCGCTGTTTGTTTTACACGGCTACTCTCGCCGAGCGGCTAGCTCTCACAGCCAATCCGATTATAATTCAGGGGAGGAAAAGAAAAAAAAAAAAAATATCTTTCTCGTTGCAGACCGACAACCTGCATAGTCCACGGAAATTTTCCTGCTTTATACATTAAATCCAACATCACGCGTGAGAAGTGCAGACAATGTGTATTCATACATATTCTCCAAGCGATATTGCGGAATTACACGAAGAAAATTAACTAATAGTGGTATCCATACCGCAACAATTCAAATTAACTGCTCGGAAAATCCCCTCTCGAAATGTTTTAATTGATTTGTTCAAATATATTTCACCTATAAATGAATGAATCTGTATTGATATCCAGTACTCTAAATTAATAACCACCTCCACTGCATTGAATAAATATTTCTCTTGTGAATGCTCAAAACTATTGTAACGATCACGATCATTAATGTACTCAACCTTTCATTTATCACTTAAAAAAGATATGCCAAATTCCTTTAAAAAAAAAAAAAAAAAAAAAAAAAAGAGAGAGAGAAAATTGGCCTGTTGAGAGCACATACATAGACTGTCACAGACACACATATACGCATGCATGAACGTACGAACTACCACACACACACACACACACACACACACACACATAAATAATTTTTTTACACATGGAATAGAACCTGAAGAGCGATATTTCCATACGGGTTCGTTTCTTCAAACATGGAATGAGTTCGTAAAAGGTAGAAATCGGAGACAAAATTCTTCTTAATAGTTTCAAGAATACGCATAATAAGGAAGATATTTAATAATGTAAATTCTTGACACATTCAAGGAAACACATGTTTAGTAATATATTTAAGTCTGTTTTAGAAATTTATTTCGACTGTTTGGCGGGCAATTTATTTTTAACACATAGGATCCAAATTCAGTATTTAAGCTTTTCATTGCAAAATGCATTTTCTTTTAAATCGGTTGATAGTAAAAAAGAAGGGGTTTCCATGGAAATTTAATTTTATAATCACAATAACTTCGTCAATATTTAAGTTTATAATAAGTTTATAGAATATATGTAATAAATCTTATTTTCTAATGTTT
>KZ810498.1:6502-20933 GCA_000696205.2 Oncopeltus fasciatus
GACAAATTGTTATGCGGGTTAGTATTCACCCCTATATATATATATATATCCATTACTCACAAATCAAATATATTTATATATGTGATGTTAGTCTTTCATATATACTATTGTTTAATGTCCTTTTATTACTTATTATGCTAAACACGTAAAATATTTAATGCAGAATATAAATATGATATTGTATATATTTGAATGGAAAATTGCTTGAAATTTTAAATTCGATTCGTACTTTCTTTAGAACATGATCTATTTAATGAAAAGACTTCTTTTTTTTCCTTATAAGAGAAATACAAATTGGCCAATTGTTAAATTTTCTACTTATTTGTGCAAAAATTGAGAAAAACTTCTCTATGATCAGTTAATCTCTTTTTTTCGCCCATTTATTTTGACTTTTAGGCTATTGTTCATACGTGAATCTGAACCCATTTATAGGCTATCATCGAGCGGTTCAATTATCGATATTTTTAACAAATTTCCTGGCTCTCCTACATAATGGCAGTCTATGTTTAGGTTAGGAATCATTTCTGAACATATAAGTCACCATAACTAAAATAGAGCATGGATAAAGCTCTATTATTATTACTATTTATTTATTTATTTTTAATAAAAACTTAAGATCATTCACGATGTTCAAATGTTGAAATGTCATACTGGGGTCTTTAAGCTACGCACTAGACAGTATTTAGTTATTTTTTTTTTTTTACAGTGCTTTAAAAATGGACTCAATTCGTCATACACTAATGAGAGAAAGAGAGATAATTTGTGCGTGTAAGATGTTTTCTCAGTTCCACCACATAAATATGTGCCCCTTCAAAGACCCTCAAAGAAGAAATGGGACACGCTTGCGATAAATTTATCTCACGGGTGTGTAACATATCTGTAACGTTATCTCTAAGCCTAGTATGCTCTGTGTAACTGTTAATTATTCACAGGCATAAAACTAGGCAGATAGTTCTTCACCGCCCGTACCGGAGTCTGTGGGTTTATGGGCGCCTTTGAACTTTGCCTGCGGCAGGATTTACTGGCCCCGGCAAAAAAGTAACTTCTTCGCCCATTGGCCTGGTTTTGTACGCGCATTGTGTAACGTACAGTCAATAGCCTCAATTATGGTACAATAATGTGTTTAAATTTGAAGATATTTGATGGGTGGATTGATTATGGATTCGGGACTATGGTCATAGTTATCCCAGAACAGAAGACTTTCATCCAAGGGGAATGAAGGGCATAACCCTGAAGAAGTCCTGAAATTTAGGCAGAAACATTGGCAAAAATAAAAACTTTTTTCTTTACTAATTATTTTTATTTATTACCCCAAGACCGAATACCCGACCAATCCTTCCTCATAATTTGATTTTAAATATGTATATATTTTTTTATAATTTGAGACACTAGAAGTTTAGGGTTTATGAGATAATAATATAAAAATGATAAGAATTAAAATATGATGATCCTCTAGAACATCAAAAGGGAAATTTTATCACAAGACTTTGTTACCATCCTGATTAGCTTAATATTAAAATTTTGTAATAAACATCTATTGGCATTAATGGTATGTTGATATAGTGGTTACGGAACTGGACTCTTCAGCCAAAATTCCCAGTTTCAACACTCACAGTGTATAGTTTTTGTTTTTCCTTCTGTTCTAGAAGTTTTCTAGAACAATAACATTGATTAAAACATACTATTCATATATTTAGAACTAAAGTGACGGGAAAATTCAGATCAATCTTGAAAGCAATTGATAGATTTAGATAAGAAGCTGGTAATTTAAAAACTTAACTCAGGCCTGAAGCCATCCTTAGCTATAAAAATTTGTCATTCATCTTTAAGATATTAACTAGAAGATACCTGTTGAACTACTGGGGACATTCTGCCTTAACTTAGTGCTATAATTCTTTAATTAAGGGGAGGGGCAGTGCTGACCACAGACCTCCCCTAACGTAACTTGGGACATGGCAAAATGCATTCGATATAACGTGTGTTTCCTCCCTAAGCCCTTATGGCTTGTGATGAGACTTTAACTTCTACTGATAGAAAAATTTCCCAGGCAAAATTCTCTTTTAAAATTTGAATGAAATATAACAATAGAATAATATGTGAATTGATATACAATGTGAAAAATATTTCATATCTTCATCTATCTTAGTATTTTCACGTATAATGCATAGTGATGTCTGGAGAGATTTCCGAGGGAGTTTTATGGTCACATCTAAGTGTGCAAAGCTAAACTCAGTTGAACACATTATCGCCCTGATGATGACTTGCCAGTTAAGTCGAAACATCGGCAATAATAAAATAATTACCCAACAATTTTGGGGAATTTAAATTTTTTCTGATCCTTGCCGTAACCCTGACTAATTTTACCAGCATAAAACTGGACCGCCAACGAACCTCCAACCATATAATGTATACTAAGGTGATGTATAAGAATGTAACTTAACATTTCGTACTCTAGCAAAGAGGTAAATTATTGTGTGACCCATTCTTCTGGAATTTCCTTTTTGTCATTTAAGTCTACATACTATTGTTCAATGAGGAGGATATTTCGACAATTTAGTACCAGTTAAATTGCTTAATGTTGGTAGCTTCTGTAAATTTTTCTATTTCTACTGAATTTTATAAAATGAGATAAGTTTCATCTTTGGGCATAGAAAAGCACACGACATATATTTGCTTAATAACTACCGTGTATAGATTTATAAGGCGGAAAAGCCCGTGCTTCGAGGAAAGAAATAAGTAAAAAAAAAAAGTTACATCCATGCATATGGCTTACGTCATTCGATTCCCACCTATGGGACGTCTCGTTATTAGAGATGGATTTCTCCTAACGTCAGAGGTATTTAAAGACAGCTCTTTCCTCTTCTCTACTCGGAACCAGTAGACATGACATCAACTGGAAATGACAGGACAGTGTTGTAGTTGTTCGGACAACAGGGTAGTGTGAAACTTGTGTTTCACAGCACTGTGAAGGCTCGGCTTAGCTCAAAAGTGCAATGTGGGACCAGAGTGAATATATACTGAATTGTAAAAAAAATACAAACCAAGGCAGTACTCCAAGCGGAGTGGGGCGTGACAAATTGTTATGCGGGTTAGTATTCACCCCCTTTCTGAATTCAAATTTATAGAAATTTCCTTCTCATTTTTTTTTTTAATTTAGTGNCAGGCCTTTCTTAGCCTGGTTCTTCCTCGCCGCCCCCACTTCATAGGAGCCGTATCGCCTCCGGGTAAGCATCATTACCCGCCTGGAATGCCTTTTCCCAGCCTTGGGGAACTCGTCCTCTTGGACAAAGGGACCGGGCCCAGTTCTCGGCATTCCCTTCAGCTTAAACAACACATAGAGAATGTGTGAAGTTCAATGTAACTTCCCTTAAGAAAAATAATATCCTACCACATTAAACAAATCTACAATACTCTGCTATGATGTCCTAATTTACGCATAAATGATAAGAAACCCAAATTTCATATTCCTTTCAAGAACAATAAATCCATACCTAAATAAAAGTTACTAAGTGCATAAATGGCATCCTTTCTTATCTACAGTGCACCCAATATCTGAAGGCCCCTCAGAGCTATCCTAAAACACTTTAACAGAAAATATATGCACAATAAAGGGCAGGTTAATGGGCTCCGGATGGCCAACCTTCTCAGGTCTGGAATATTTATTTATACCCTTTATAGTTTCTGTTGAAGTGTTTTAGGACACTGTTAAAGTGTCTGAGGGTTCTTCAGATTTTGGGCCACTATACCAAAACTCTTTATGTAAAAATTACTAAAAAATACTTGAAATTATTAAATATTTGTTTGTACCTATACCTATATGTAGCTTTGCTCTAATTTCTTCATTGTCTTCAGTTGCTCCCATTCCTTAAATTATCTCCTTATAAGCTATTTGGCCATGATGGTATCATATTTAGGAACGGCCGGATACAAATCCTTCAGTGAGTGACCAAGATTTGGACAAAGGCCTTGGGGCAGAGGCTAGAGGACACAGGAGGCGGCAGGAAGGAAAAGAAGCGGATGTGAGGTGGAGGGAGGATCACTTCCTGCAGTTAAGGAAGAAAGGGACCGAGGAGGAGTGAGAGCTGAAGAAGCCGGCGGGCCACGCTCCAACGGACACTGGTTTTTGTTGGGGGGGGGGCCGCCTACGCTCAGCGCGGGGGGTCTACAGCCCCCCATTCACTTCCCATTTGGTCCCCGACACCCCCCATCAACAGGTCCACACTGTCTGATTAGCGCTCATCCAGTCATTTCCCGCCAAAGAGGTCTCATTCCACAAAGGATGGCGGAAGGCATTGCCCGTTGGTGAAGATTTGGTCTTTCTCTGCTGGCACCCTATCCAACACTCGCACAATGAGACTGTTGAAGCATGAGACTCACTTATCTGGAAAAACAATCCTCAGGAGTAATTCTCACAAATATAGATCAAAAAGAATTTTCAAAATGATGTTATACCTGTTTATAAATATAAAAAAATTAGATTAGAAAAAATGAGGTTTAGTTAAAAAATTCTTTGTTTTTCACTAATCTTTTCGACATGCTAAAGTATATAATGCAGAGAACGATTCCTGATAGCTTGACGCAACACGAAGAGAATCTGAAAAACCTTAGCGAAATAAAAACGCTTTTGAGAAGTCAAGGAACTTCACATTGTTCCATTTCAAAATATAAAAATGAAATTTTCTCAGAGTAGTACTACGAATGCCACCTTGGATAACGCCTCTTTCTATGAGCCCAAGTTCTAAAGGTGGGGACATTAACCCTCATGACGAAGAACTGAAGCATTTATTTAAAATATAATATCTCTCTGTATCATAGCATCAATAAAGAAATACTAAACTCTTAATTTGCTAATAAACGTTTTGACTTATTACTTAACCAAAAATCATAATTAAATCATAACTAAATAATTATGAGTCATCTTTAACATGCAGGAAGACATGACGTGCTCTTCTTTTCTTATCATGGTATCGTGCAAGCTTCGTGTCTTTGGAGCATAAGTTCTCATGTTCGTCAGACATTAGTGCCGTGAGAGATCATACTTTCTTACCTGACTTCAAGAATGATTTATGGTAATAATACGGCTTCAAACATCTACAAATTGTCTCAATAATTTCAACCGAAACACACTTACTATAGTTTTGGAAACTTCATGAATCCTATAAAGATTCTTATTGCCAACAAATTAAATTGAAAACAATAAACTAAATGATTTCATTTAGTTGAAAATTCGTTGGGTTTCCGTCAAGGTTGATCCAAAAATATAAATCTAAAAATAAAAGTGTATATTTTATTATCTGCTGGCATTGTAACCATCTTCTGGACTATCATGAAGGTGAGAGAGGACATCGTGTCACCTGGATCATGGATTTTATGACTACTCAGTCATTTTTGGATGAACCTTGACCGAAACCCAACAAATTCTGTATAATAACCTCCACGGTCAGATAAAAAAAAAAACTCTCCATTTGAATAATGATTTTATTTTTATATGGATATGTGGAAGTGAAAGAAGTAACTCAATTGGTTAGACCAACATAGATTTGCATATGTATGCTTAGAATAATAGAGGTAGATCGGGAAATGATTGGAATTGTGGGGTCCTTTAATTTAATCAATAGGCTACAGTCTTTTTCAATTTTCACTTCGAGTAAAGGTTCTTCATCTGGTGTTTAGAAACTAACGATGCAGTCTAGTAGGTGGGCAGTGCCTATCCATAAGGTGTATGCCATTTCTTCAGGGCAGTTCTTGCGAAGGCAACACCACGAGCTGGCGGCCAGCGGAGCGGGAAGGCCCCTACGTGCCCCGCTCTTCCGCTGATTGGAGCTGATCCAGCGTGAAATCGGCGCGGATATGTTGTGAAGCCGGCACCTCAGACCTCGCCGCGCCTCTTCGGCGCGCTGCAGAAAAACCCACGTGGTGGCCGGCCCTTTCCGACGCACACCTCTTATTGGGTTAGACACAGCTGGGAGCGCCACTCTCCACGTACAGGCCTTTCTTAGCCTGGTTCTTCCTCGCCGCCCCCACTTCATAGGAGCCGTATCGCCTCCGGGTAAGCATCATTACCCGCCTGGAATGCCTTTTCCCAGCCTTGGGGAACTCGTCCTCTTGGACAAAGGGACCAGGCCCAGTTCTCGGCATCCCTTCGGCTTAAACAACACATAGAGAATGTGTGAAGTTCAATGTAACTTCCCTTAAGAAAAATAATATCTCATCACATCAAACAAATCTACAATACTCTGCTATGATGTCCTAATTTACGCATAAATGATAAGAAACCCAAATTTCATATTCCTTTCAAGAACAATAAATCCATACCTAAATAAAAGTTACTAAGTGCATAAATGGCATCCTTTCTTATCTACAGTGCACCCAATATCTGAAGGCCCCTCAGAGCTATCCTAAAACACTTTAACAGAAAATATATGCACAATAAAGGGCAGGTTAATGGGCTCCGGATGGCCAACCTTCTCAGGTCTGGAATATTTATTTTTACCCTTTATAGTTTCTGTTGAAGTGTTTTAGGACACTGTTAAAGTGTCTGAGGGTTCTTCAGATTTTGGGCCACTATACCAAAACTCTTTATGTAAAAATTACTAAAAAATACTTGAAATTATTTTCACTCATATCAAATACGTCCTTACATATGATTAATCGTAATTTAAAATAATTCTCATGGAACTATACTATACTATTAAGTTATTAAGTTAACTTATTACTACTCTGCTTACTGCTAAGTCATTTAGATCAATACTTTAAAGACACGATTCTCTGCATCATTTTTTTTTCACTTTTAGATGCACCAAGTCTCGCTAAAGAATCAAATAACCATATGTCAATGGGATATACTATTCCCTATCTGCAATGAAGTCCGAAGCCTGTCTGCTTAATCCATTATTTGTTTGTTGTGTTTACTAATAAAAAAGCTTGGTTTCGAAAAATATTCGCCAAAATCAAATGTAGTTGATTATCAATTTCCTCCCAGAAAGTCAGTTTTTGAACTTGTCTGATTCTTGTAGTAGGCTCGAGGCATTCTTGGTGAAGTATTTGGGGAATCGCTTAAGGAATCCTGTTCAGCCCTTAGAGCCCCACTTCATCGAATCCCACCCCTCAAGTCAACTGTTGCTTCGTATTTTACACGAAATTGACACCTCCCACCCGAATCCTCGTCTTGTTGTCCTTCAACCTGTAAAGATCCCGTTCTCCATTGTCCCTGCTTATCTTTGAACCTTATATATATTTCCTTATGTGTATTGAATCAAATTTTAGTTCAAATTTGAAAGGAAAATTTTCAAACTCATAAAGCACAAGTTGCGTCTTTGTGTATTTCACCTTACACATGTGGTGGAGTCTCGCTGACCCAGAGAAGTATTCTTTAATTCCAACGGCTCACTCAGAATTTTTTACTGAATCCAACGAATCACTGTTGATTTTCAACAAAAATCAAGTGGATTGCTTGTATGCAATTTTAGATGTATGCACCTTATCAATGGTGGAAAGTATTGAAAATTATTGAGTGGATTAAAACAATTTGTCAAACATTCATTAGGAGTACTAAACACATATAGAAGAATACATGGTATAATAATTAAACCCCAATAAATAATTGTAAATTAATTTTTTTAATGTAATTTCCTATGTATTATTAATTAAATACCTTTAATTAACTTTACCTTAAGGCGTAATTTGCTCCTTTTCAAGCGTAATTTGTTTTTTGTATTTACTAATGGTTAACTGTAAATATTCTTTAGGAACACTGGAATACATTTTGCTTACATGTAAAGTACATTGGAATACATTTGACATTACCTGTACCTAAAGAAAATTTATATATAACCATTTTTAAACACAAAAATCATAAAAAAATTAATTTTATGTATAGACTGTAAAATAAATCACGCTTGAAGGAGAGCTAATTCCGCCAAAAGGTGGAATTTAATATGAATAATTTTTAAAATACATTGAAGTGCTATTGCCATCGAACGTTTTTTTATTTTTTTCAGGAAAAAACAAATATTTAGTTAATCTAAATAATTTTGCAAAAAAACAACTAGCTAGAATATTTATTGATTGGTGGTTTGAGTTATAAATCCACTTCTAAGGTTCTATTACTTTCATGTTAATGTAATAATGACAGTTTCACTAATTTAAGAAAATTTATTTGTTTAAGCATAAAATCTTGTTACCAATAAGGAAAAAATGTATACATATATATGTTTTTATAATTTCTCATCATAAGCTACAACTTAAGGCTATGGGGTTATCTACAGATAACAAATCTACTATGAGATATTAATTAAAATATTATAAGTGGTAATATTTTCACATCTGAAGAAAGCTATTTTCGTACTAGGTAAATTTGTTAATGTTGATTGTTGAATACATTTTTATAAATAACTTTTAACCTATGTAATGTCAGAAACCTAACGAATGAGATAACATGCATGTTGGAGAAGCTACATTAATTATACACAATGTTTTATTTATGTTATGTTTTCATTTAAATTCATAGACCTACTATTTGTTATTTCGTAATAATTTTATTTCCCCCCCTTTGTATCAGCAATGCGCAGATGGCTATCTCAGCCTGTACGTACAGGTATACTGGAGTAGAGGCCGGCTGGATTAATGTTTCGCGTGACGCGCACTGTAGCCGAGATAAGCCCATGTTCATGTTGGAATATGCATGACCGCTTTTCAGAGTGATACGTCGGTCTTCTAATGCCGACCATTAGGGCTGCTCGATTGAGTGGACCATTGGCAGGTCGCGAGCCCCATGCCGGACTGTGTGTTCGCGGGTCAGAGATACGTATCTGCAAAAAAAGGGAGAGGGGGGGGATTCAAGCAAATATCTCTCTCTCTCTCTCTCTCTCTCGGAGTGCAGGGAATCGTTCGTATTTACATCTGAGTCGTTTGGACACGCTATCGCCCGGTTGAAACATCATTCATGTGTGTAATCACCAGACCTATTGATAAGGAGTAATATGTGTTTATTATTGAAGACGACAACACTAAAGACTGATATTTTTTCCACTGCAGATAGCCTGAAATAATTTCAGCCTTCCTATTTAACATCTAAATGGACTTCCGTTACTTATTTATTTATTACTGTCATCAGCCTTAATGATTTTTAATGTATCACGGAGAGTAGATTATTGAAATTGAATAATTTATTCCTCAAAATTATTGTAGAAACTACATCTGCATAGGGCAGATAAAACTTTGTTTATATAATGTGACACTCCTTGATTAATTTTTTTTTTCTGTGCAAGATATTTGAACTATTATAAAAACCAATAGAACTGGAAAGTCTCTCGTTAAAAGTTGTCCAGGACGTTTCTGAAAACCGCAGAGTCAGCGTGGGATCTCACGAAGAACTCGAAGGCCTACTCCCGCTTTGGTGTATGAGTCATAGTACAATGACCTAATTAGAGCCAAGTATATTTTACTGTATTTATGAAATACATTTATTCTATGTATTTTTGCTTTATTTTTTTAGCCCGAAAATGGGAAAACTACTCTAAAGTGAGGAAACAAGTTCCAAATTCATTTTTTTCGAACTATTTTATTCTCCAGGAGATTTAAATTCCTTTTAAAATGGCTCAAATTTTGTTTGTGCAGATGTTTTTGCTAGGGTACGGTGATTGTATGTGTGCGTAAGCCTATAGGGACAATATTGCATTTCTTAACGAAAAAACTCAATTTAATTATTAATGAAAAAAAAAATTCTCCACCACATAATCAATTATTTCATTATAAAATAAACAACATTAGCTATCTTATTAAGTTTTATGTTTTTTAACTTTTAGAAACAACTTAATACATGATATTTTACTGTCATAAATTGATTTACTATTCGAAATTTTTTTTTTTTTTTTTTGCATTAACTTACTTCTGTTGAGTACTGGAACGATTAAAAACTTATTGCCCAACTTTGTTATCCAGAGTAAAATAATTGCTGATCTAAAATTCAGTCAAGCGTATAACTTAGTTGAATATTCATTCTCAAACTCAAAGGCCTTTTTAAAATTAAAATATGCATATTTTCAATCTACTTTTCTTTAAAATTACTGTTATTTTAGTTTGGCCCTCTGTTGTTGTTTTTTTTCGAATACTTCTATTGTCCAGTTTGAAGAAAAGAGTTAGCAATCAAATACTCATTAATATACTCGTTATTCATAGATCCGTTAAATATTTATCGATAGTAATTAATACTCTCACAATTGTACTGGAATGTTCAACACTATATATAAGTGTCCTTAAAATATTATTAACTCCTCTTTCAAAAATTGTATAATGCATTAAAGTATATATGTATTATAAAATTTGATCAACTCCATAAACAATTAAGTAATTACACGAAAGCTGCATTTACTGTTGTCTATTTTTACCTATATGATGTCATACTTAGCCTTGGCTTAGACTAATCACTAATTTCAACGAATTTTAAAAAAAATCAGTTTTACAGTTATATATGAAGTTCAACCCCAAACGCTGTTGAAATTGTTTTTAAGTCTGTGGTGTTCAAATATCTCATATACTTATTTTATAATACAGTTTGTGAAAAAATAAGTCATGTTGATATCTCAATTAACATTTTACATACTTTATTAAAGATATATTTTTCTAATTACTTAAGATCCAATTACATATAATATAAATTATACATGTGAAAACTAATTTTTTTAAATATATTAAACACTGAATACTATTTTCTCGAACCTATATGTCTTTATCAGTATGTCTTTATTTATTGAAACTGTTCTAATAACAGCTATACCCATAATGATTATATTGATGGTAAATACATACTGATAACATTTATATAAGAATTTACTAACGTAGGGTGAATTTGTCTGCTTATGATTTAATAGTGTTATTAGTTTTGATTACATTGTAAAATAAATTCTTTATGAAGTTAATTTCTTATAATTTCAACATAAAATTTTTAGTTTTTATTCTTACATTAGAAATGTTAGTCATAGGAAACAAATCTTCTTTTTTTTACACAATAGTTTTTCCATAAAATTCTCCCTGAACTAACTTCGACTTTCGCTTTAATCATAAACAATACGGTTAACTATCTCTTTCTCGCTAAATTGAACATGAATTTTAAAAATTTCCAAAATACTGGCTTTCTCTTAAATGAATTATAATATTACTATTCAATGTTGAAAAGGAATTGAATAGTGTTCAGTGGTTATTATTTGAATAAGTTCAGATAATTCTTCATTCAGAAGAAGAGACACTGTTTTATTCAATATAATTCTGCCTAATTATAATAATTTTCATAATCTAAACCCATTCATAAAATTCAAAACAGCTATTAATTCTAAAATACTATAATAACGATACTGGAGAGCTCTTTGACTAATTATTCACTAAATATTAATGCGCTAAATTATCGTTTCTGCAAATGCCTCAATAAACAATTAAAAAACATCTTTTTTCGTCACCAACTGTAGTCAACTAAAATATTTTTTCCAAAAAGCGTTAGCTTATTGGATAAAAAAAAACAACAATAAATTCGCTAGTGGTTAGTTCAGAATGGTTGATTATTAAATAATGTATTTTTACAAACCTAATTATTCTTCTGTTTAACAATATTACAGTTTCAAAATATGTATTCATTATATTATAATTTTTATGTTTACTTGGTCTTTTCTAAATATTATGATAATCATAATTTTTTTATCGAAACATACGAATACTAGATTGCTCCATCTAGATTGTTTGAAAAACATGTTGTTATTTTCCAACTAAAAATTATAAATATATAGTTGAAACATCATTCATGTGTGTAATCACCAGACCTATTGATAAGGAGTAATATGTGTTTATTATTGAAGACGACAACACTAAAGACTNCTTCTATAGGTTCTGTTACAAATATTATACAGGTTTTACAGTTAAATTAATTTATTACATTTTTAAACCAAAGCACTTGGATAAGTTTCTTTATTTTTACAGGGCGAGAAAATAAAATTTTCAACTTATCCTATAGTAGATGACGCCACAGTATCCATTTACTATTTCCAGTAAATTACTTAATATTATATAATAACATTTTCTGTAGTTATTGTGAAATGATCTGTTAAATTATAATTTTTTTTTTTTTTTAAGACAATTCTCAATGAAGTAGAGTTCATCGAACCATTGTGATTTTAGGGCTTTTGATGCAGGCCGACATGTTTTCGCCACGGCTCGTTTCGGCAATTCTCAAAGCGATGTCTGTCCGTCCTCCTGTCGCACACACGTAACCTGGTCTCCATCGCAAGAAACCCATCGGAAAATGATACCTCCCCATTGAGAAAGAGGGAAGAGCGAAACCCCCTCAATTTACTACTACAAAAAAAAGAAAAAAAGAACCCGTTCTACTTTCGAAGTACAAGTTAGTTTCTTCGAAGAATAATATAGCTTATGTGTGTCAAATACTACATTTTCATTGCTTTTTATTTAACATATCAGTTAATTACTGATCAATAATAATTAACAAAATGCCCATCAAATGAATATATAGAAGTCCGACACGCAAGAAGTGTGTAAACAAAGTAAATTCCTAACTGATGAATATTAAGTACTATTTGAACTTTTCTTATTCATGCCATCCACTACTGCTATAATAGTATCTGTATTTTATCAATAAACTAACCTATGTTCAGTTTCATGGTTCTAAACTGAATACTACCCCTCTGCAGCAAAACAAACAAAAAAAAACCCTTTTTTCTAGCATTTGAAATTTTAGGTTATTCTCCACACCTATTGGTCAGATTTAGCTCTGTAACTACCTCAGCCAACCCTTATTTATTAATAGGTTAATTTTTTTAAATTTTTATTAGCTTTGAGGTAGAATACCTTCCCTTCAATTTCAATTTTTTTTTTTAATTATGGAATACATATATTATTGTAATATAATATTATTATTATAGTACTGCCCTCTGTCTTGTTATGATAGAATTGAAATAATCCAAATTAGGAGGATATCTAAAACTATTTTAACAAGCTATTTACTAAAGATTTAGTAAACTTTATTTAAAATACAATGAAGGACATATTTTTAATAAATGTATGATAGCTGAGAGAATAATTTCAAAAATTACATGCAAAAAACTTTTTATCTTTAATGTCCATTATCTTGGACACAATGGACAAGGACCATTGTAATTATTCTAACGTCTGTCAGACTTCACATATATTAAGCAAGGCAGTACCATACATAAACTTTGGAATACGGTTATACGATATCATGAAATAATTATGTTTTGTAGGGTTGTTTAAGGACGTGAAGCTCTCATTTAAAAGTTTAAATCAGTAGAATCACCTTGCTCTGAAGGCATTATCTAACTCTTTCTGGCTGCTTCTGTTTGTGTTGTGTCGTGTATATGTTGTATAATATACTATAGTTAACCTTATATATTCGAGCTTTACTTAATGTAAGTAAGACGTTTTATTCTGTGGTAAAAATCGAGGCTATTGGAGGGGAAATTTTGATGACTGTTAGCTATGAAATTAGTTACTAACTCTGTTATTGTTTTTGTAATCGAAAAATTTACATAAGAAAGTTATTTGTTTCTAGTAGATATATATTGGGGGGTTTTGGTCAAGGTTGATCTAAAAAAATACACATTATATTTTTTTTTTCGATCAACCTTGTCCGAACCCCAACAAAAATTCTCTACTAATAATCTCTACGGTCAAAAACCACTTGTTATTTATTTCTTAATAGTCAAACATTTTAAAGCGTAAAAATAGATTTTGATGATAACCTAAACAATTGTTTAATAAATTAAATATAGAAATTCATATTGAGTTTAATATTAGATATATATTTAACGTTTATATATAGAGTTCACGAATGAATCCTTTCGGGCTTACTACCAATACTTATAAAATATTAAATCATAATCTTAGACTGTATTTATATCATTAGCAAAACACAAAGGGATATTTTACCTCGGGTGTTGATCACAAATAATCTCCTGTTTACAAAAGGTAATCATTTTTCGTCAGCGTAAAATAGTTTCTCTTACATTGTTATCTTTTGAAATGTACAAATAAAGCCGCTGATAGTTGACTCCGTATATTTTTAACTCTACAGAAAATTGATAGATGTAAAATTAGAATTATTGCAGTTTCTTTGGAGGGTAAGCCCAGCTAAAATGTTTAAATTTTATATCAATAAAATTGCTATTAATTCTATTAAATTGTGTATTTTTTACTACGTATTTTAATGATGTTATTTAATTAGTGTTATTAGTTATTTTATTTTGTTTAGTTAAACTATACAGGAGTGTAGTGGACACACAAAAAAAAATTACAATGTGTAAAATTTTCGGGGAGATTTCTCACCCTTCGTCAGTTAGGAGTGAAGAGAGTCTGGTCTCTCTTCTATATATAGCATTTATGCTTCTATAAATTGAGCATTAAATATATA
>KZ810499.1:12305-23544 GCA_000696205.2 Oncopeltus fasciatus
ATATATATATATATATATATATATATATATATATATATATATATATATGCATAAGCTAGCTTACTTATATTAGCTTACTATATATAGTTTATCCGAAGCTAGCCTTTGGAACTCCCTACCCTGAAAAATTCGACGTGCTCCTTCTCTTTCTATTTTCAAATCCCTCCTTTTTCTGTATCTCCTATCCATCCAAACTGAACCTATCTTACTACGATTGTTGCTTATTAATGATTGAATGAATGTTGTGCGCTTGTGATATGTATGTAAAATAATGGAATTAGTGTGAGTAAAGTGTGATTTGGTGTTTTCTTTAAAGGGCACTTCACATTGCATTCTTTTTTTCCTAAACCTGTTATAAGCTCACTGTTTTCTTTTCTTCTTTATTTCTTTTATTTTTTCTTTCTCTTTCCCAGTCATATTGTTATAGATATTAACTCATCAGCCTCGAGGAAATTTGATTTTTGTTTACTTTTTTGTTTAATTTTTACTATTTCTTTTATAAATAATTTTTGTTTTATTTGTTTGTATTAATGTATATTTTTGATCCAGAAAAGTCTTATGTAAAATTCACCCAAAGATATCAAGGGGACTCTGTTAGTCCCAGAATATAGTTTATTTTCTTCTTCTTCTCTTAACCTTCCAACTCTCTTCTTCCTTGTTAAAATTTTTATTTCTTGAAATAATTTCAAAATTAAATAAAGTACAAATTGGCCAAGAATGACTTGATTATAAATTTTAAACGGGACATACTTTAAGCTGCACTAATGTAGGATCGTTCAAGAACGAATGGATTGATTTCTCTACGGGAAGGTATTCTAGAATCCTCGAAACATAACATCGATTCATATTGGAAATGATTATTTTTCAAGGTAAGCGAACGATTCCTAGAGAAAAGTGAAAAAGCGGTGTCCCAGAGCACCCAAGTGTTTTGAAATCGGCAAACACGATAAGTATATTTACCAGAGATGACTTTAATTTCAGCAAGTATTTACTTGCCATGAGATAAGGTTCGAAGGAGAGAGCTCATTAAATACTCCGGCTAAGCCGCATCTTGTACACCGAGGTCAAGAAATGAATAAACATTTATTTTTAAATAATATCTTACAAAGGCAAAAGAAAAAAAAAAGGTTGATAAATTTAGATATTCGAGTTGCAAAAAAAAAAATTATTTTTTAACCAACTATCATTTGATGTCCTTTTACGAATAAGGATTAAGGNATTTAAAAAAATTAGGAATGGTTTCCATTCAGAAATTAAATTCTTTTAATCAAGAAGCAATTAGCGAATATTTGTCGACATTCTCTGCACTGAAATGCATTGGGATTTCTACTAGTGCCTTTATTCAGATGCAATAAGATAGATTACTACAATACTTTATGTTCGGACACTAAGGATTCTGTGTGGTCTCTTATTCAAATGAAATTCACGCAGGATATCGATAAATGGATATCGAACCTCCATTCTGAAATATCATTCTTTTCGTCCACTTTTATAAAAAAAATATTATTGCACTACGGTTTACTATTTCTACTATACTTATTAGTAATTACTAATAATATTTTCTATAGTCTAGAAGACCTCTGGCCTTTGCAAAACCAAGTTTTTTCTCAAATTTGTACCATGATCTTTTGAAGTTGTTTTTAAATTTTTTATGGATTATAATTATAGACTTAAATTCAGGTTTTTTTTTTATTAGTTGATAACCCATGTCTAATTTTACTCTCTTGGAAATGATTTTGAACCAAAAGGTATTTCATATGATGGGTGATGATAAAGAGGATAAAACCAGATGATTTTGAAACATGTGAAGAATGTGATGTATTGATTAGAAATTTATTTGTAGACTGCCAGGCGCGCGCCATATTTCATTACTAGGTGTTGCTAAATATGTACATATTATATATATATTGGGGAATCCTATTTCCGTATCTTATCGCTTAAGTAATTTGAATAACTGATCCCTCTGTTCACTTAATGGCGAATTTCAGAACTCCCCTCTCGGAAGGCCGACGCTGAGGTAGAAATACTTAAGGGTATCAGGTGACCCCCAACTCGAGCCCGTTGAGGATGGTATCTGCAGTTAGAGCTAATGTTACTGGTATATACCAAAGTTCTCGAAATTTAATGCTCGCTGCTATAACTGTTAAGAAAGTTTCTTAATGTGCCTTATTATTGTTACAAACGGGCTTTCTAGAGGGTTGTCTTCGCCCCTTCTATCTGGAGAGAGTTTAGAACGTTTCAGACATGATTATAACTCACAACTAACAGACTATTCTTAGTTAAACTTTTCGTTGCTATAAACACTATCAGGGATTTGTATTAATTTTATTTAAATTCAAAATCTCTCTTAAAATGGATGGTTACTGCTGTGAAACATTTTACCTGCCTAAGTAACCAATGAAAATCTTGTTTTGATTGTACGAGTCCGGCAATACATAAGCCAGCTTGTACACTTCAGTGCTTACATTTTTTATGCCTTTAGGTTGAAGTCTTAGAAGTATTTATCAATATTAATAAAGAAACACGAAAAAAAAAATTACGGTCTGTTTGCTGTCAGAAGCCATGCTGTATTTGTCTAATAGGATTTGTGAAAAGAAAGTATATTTCTTACTGTTAATTCATTAGGAGACATCTTGAATCATCACCTCTTGTTAGAAAAAAAAATATTGCAATATAAGTTGACTCTATTCAATAAATAATAATTTAAAAATGAATATAAAATTTATCCGCATTGATCTGGCTGATTTAGCCTGAATACATTTCTAGAGGAAATCTCCTATTCCACCAGTAATTGTGTAATGTGTCTAATTAGCATCGCCATTCGTCTGGGAACTTGTCAGTTCTCAGAGCTGCCTGGAATTCCAAAGGACTCTATATCAAGTGTAAAACTAACCTAAATTTCAGAATAAGACTTAAATTATTCAGTATTATTTTTTCAAATTGCGGTGGGATTTTCAAGCTGACGTGAAAGATAAATAAAGCACTTTACCATACCAGAGATTATTAATGTCAAAAGCCTCCTCTTATTTTTGATCACATTTCATGAGTAATACTCATTTTAAATTTAACATTATAGAGGTCAATGAGACTACTTTACAATTTCTAAAAAAAGTAATTAATTTGACATGGAAAGACTTAACTAGACTGCATGATTAATAATTTAAACTGTAAAAAATATTTCGATATATACTTGATGTATGATTTAGGTTAGTAAGATAATTATTTTTATTATAGTTTACACTGAACAATAAAGTATTTGTTTCGGGGTTGAAATTAGCTGATTTTAATGTATTTCCACGTGTTAAAACCGAAAATGACCATAAAAATTATATTTTAGCTCTTGTTTCTCCCATCTGCTCTTCGGCCTGTACCACACTCAGACAATTTGCCAGTCCCTTTTCCACCCCAAAACTATGAAATTTTAGAGGAAAGTGATGAAGTCTGTTTACAAGAAGCAACCCATCCTTCTACATCCTATGACCCTGATTTTGATGTAAGCGATAGGTCTAGTGATCCGCACAGAATTAGTCAAGCAGAGTTGAGTGACCTTATAAGAGATCTTGGCTTGTCTAAGGAAAAGGCTGAGCTGTTAGGGTCAAGACTACAACAGTGGAATCTTCTAAAACATGATGTGAAAATATCTCAGTACAGACAGCGTCAAAAAGATTTGCTTCCTTTTTTTGAGAAAAAAGAAAACCTCGTAGTTTGTTCTGATGTTAATGGTTTGATGGACTGCTTGAATTTGGGTCACACTCCATCTGAATGGAGACTGTTTATAGACTCTTCAATGCGGTTAATAAAAATAATAATAAATTGTTAAAATTCATATGTGATATATGATTTAAAATGCATGAATGAAGAAATTAGGGCAGAATGAAGATTTGAGTTTGTAAGAGGGGGGGGGGGCGTTAGAAACGATAAATATCAGGGAACATGGAGTCGGGGGTAGGACATGTTTCTTGTTAAAGTGCTCATAATTCCTCGAGTCACTCCACGCGGCATTAACTGTACTAAGATTCTCCTTGGAAAGTCATAAATATATGTTCATAAGCGGGCATTATCTCAGTTAAGTATTCCTTTATCAAAGAAGGAAAAATACCCTTCCATTTCTGTCTCCTGTGAGGGAGGATACCGGACGATAAAACTCTGGGGTCTGGATTGGGGCTGTTGGGATACTTCAAGATGGAGACAATGCTTCCTAGATGATATCTCTATTGTAGAATAAGCCCTGAATCACAGGATCTTGGAAGAAACGGAGGGATTTTAGATTGCATTAAGTTTGTGCATGATAAAACGTCTGCGTGGGGGTAAGTATATTTCCCACATTTGTTAGTTTACTTTATGATAGCTAGCCCAGAAATACTAACCACAGTTAAACAAGCCCCTCATGCACTAAGACGTCTTAAAAGAGTCTTCAAATCTCACCACTTGGTGACTGATAAATAGATAACCGGGTGACTAGCCAATGGGCTGTATCCACAACCGTGATACATGTGTGAGAAAAAAGCAACCTGTTGGGACAGCACAGTTGTTGCAAATGGAGGTGGTTTTAGTGGGTTCAAGTCCCACACTACCTACATATAGGTGTCTACTGAGATTTCCACCTGCCCTATTTAAAAAAAAAAATCTATGATAAACAGATATTAGAACTAATCGCCTATTTGATTTTAAATTCCGTTTTCGGGTCAAGGAGGAATAAGAGTAAACTTTCGGCCAGAAAGTCTAAAAGAAGGGTTGCAACCCTTATTTCCCCTGACTACTCATGATTTTCCTTACAGCTTAGTATACACATTTAAAAAAATAATAAATAACAAATTTATAATTATAAATCTGTATACTTTTTTCATTACAACAGAAATTGTTTTTAAAAATTTTATTTGAAGCTCCCAATTCTCACCCATCCGCCATATCCGGTTGCAGACAATATATATTTGATTTTATTAAATGATTTAAGGAAAGACTCTCTGATAAATAATTCGATTTGTATTTTTAAATGGACAGAGCTCTCCCTACCCCCCCTTAGATACACTTTTAAATGGATAGATGGGTAGAATCACAGGACGCCGAATTATTGCTTTGAGTACTGATTAAGATCCCTTTCTTCTGATTAAGGGGTGTTGCTTAATTTACTTTACTTTTTCTTTTTAAATCAGCAATCTAATTCCAAAGCTGCGAAACCTCTTCGCTGCCAGAGACAAATTTTGACATTTCAGTGGGAAAGGACTTTGCTCGGATATGTCCTACAGAATGAAAGTGGCTACAGCTGCTAGCCTTAATCAGCATGTGTCCTGTTATGTTGTGGTTTTATTTATTTAACTTTTTTTTTTCCATTCCACTTAGTTATGTAATTCTTTGGTTCCACATGGTTATGGCAGTTATTTCTACCGCTAATAGATTGTTTTACTTGAAGATAATTTATTAATATTAGAATTACTACCAAGAGAGTAATTGATTGATATAGGAATAGATTGTCCTTATAAATTTTTAAGTTAAACCATCATTTCAATTTTTTTTAATAACTAAACTGTGACAACTGCTTTGGTATCAATGAAGAAACAAATCTATTTAATCTGAATTTAGTCTTTTNTATTTAATTTATTTTCTATTAAATATTTTTGTACTGCTCTATTTATGTCAGATTTTTATTAAATTTTTTGTATAATTTGTCAATTTTAGTGTTAAGTGTTTTGTCACACATTTTATTTAATACTTCCGATTCCTTACTAGCTTTTAATGGGTTCTCAACAAAATCTATTACTGAGCTTAAAGATGATGTCGATCTATTCTGATTTGTATTCTGAAGTTATTTGATTCTAAAACTGCATTTTAAAAATTTATTCACATATTTCTCTTACATGGATATGTGTCTTAACAGAACATAATATTCTTCCGAGAATTTAAATAAACACGCCTTAAAGCATGGCATTTTATCTAAAAATATATGTATTCGCTGTATCAATGGTATATTTTTTTTGTTCTTTTATTTTTTTTTTCTTTTTTGTTTTTTTTTCTAAGGTTTAGAATTTTTATGCCGGGCTGGGTAAAAGTTAAAATAAATTTCACTTAAAAAATATGAAGCCTTTATTACATTGAATTACTTGCTAACATCATTTTTTATTGATCTATAATGTATGGTGTAGTTTTATGTATTAAAAAATTTGCTAAATATTATATTTACACTTTCCCATTATAAACACATATTGAATAACCTTTTACGTTACAAGTTAATGTTAAGAAAATACTGAACTTTTTTGAACTTTAAATACACAGGGTTTGTTGTTAACCGTTCTTTCTAATATTTTTGTTTGTCATTAGAAAAAGCAGTAAATGAAAGGCGATCTAAAGACAGATATTTTGAAATTTTTTTCGATATTAACACCCATACTACCGAATGGAACCAAAAATGATATTAACCAATATATATATATATNTGACAGACCTTTAGTTACAGGTTTTTTGTAAAGTCTATGCGATTCTTACCTTTCTCTTTATGAATAAAATAGCAATTACTTTATTTATAATGTTTAACAATATAAAACACATAACATATGTTAGACATGTGCTTAAAAATGTGCCTGGTACAGCCAGATATATTTCAATGCACTAATCTAATTACTAATCTGTTAAACATAAATACATATATTATTTACTGTTGTGCATATAAATGTATGAGAAAAAAAGTAAATCAGATGAAAATTACAAAAAACAATCAAGCTCTAAAACTAAAAACTTGATAATAATTAAACAGTAAAATATTTTATAAGAAATATAGTTAATTTTAATAATTAAACTAATTTACAAGGAACTTTTGATAGCCATTGCTGCCCTACAGTATTTTTTCAATGTACTACGATCTTTCCCATTCAATATTTCAACTACCCCGTGGTAGCTCAACAGTTATTTTCGCCAATGTTTTTAAAACAGGACATCCAGTCAGGAATGTCCTCTTTCTCCCCGTAACTGCAGTGGGGAACACAGCTCATTCCTGGAGGTGAATCTCTTTGGATTTGAGATTTGTAATACGACTTTGTAATAGGGTGCTTGAATGAATCCAATAAACTATACTTGAAGGTTTATAAGTAATAATAAAATGTTTTAAATGAAATGTATTTTTTATTATCTGCCGACGTTACAGCTGATATTGTAAGCCATCTTCAGGGCTATCATGAGGCGTTAATAAAAAATAAACTTCATTTGAAATGGAATTTTTTTAAAAATCAACCTTCACTGAACCCCAACAATTTTTCTATTAATAATCTCCATCGTCAAAAAATCTCTATTTAAACTTTAATATAGTGGCGCCAGGGTGGCTCAGGGGATCCGTTCGGGTCTCTCAATCCTGACGCTGCGGGTTCGAATCCCGCCAAGGGCAATTTATAAGTAAAAGCTTGTTCTGAGCCCTTTATGTTTAGAATGGGATGGAAACCTGTAGATAGCCTCTTCCTCCATGACCCTTAGTGGTTGAATGGAAGGCTAACACTTAATAAAAAAAACAAAAAAAAACAAAAAAATTTAATATATTTTAATGTTATCTTAGTTTTCGTAATATGTTTTTCTTATCACTTTAGGATTTTCGGTTTTGTCTATATATTACAGATTATCCTTATTTACCTGATAAAACGACTCTTGTTTACCCTACTTCTCTCCCCTCTCCCCACGGACTCCCTCCCCCGCCTCCACTGTGCAGTAGGTTGCTGCTCCCGTTTTATCAGCCTATCTCTCCCCCCCCCCCCACCACCGTTAGCAATCAGAGAATGAGCAGGAGGCAGAATTACCCGCAGGCTGAAATCACTGATGGCCGGTGCACACTCTCCCGGATGAGCTCGTCGGAATTAGCTCCGCGCTTGGCTCTGATTGCGTTCTCGGCCCTCACGTGTGTTGCTCTCGACAACTTCGCCACCGCTCTCTGTGGTGCGTTGAAGCGTTGGGTGTGTCCAGCTGGGATTGGGAGGGGCTTACGTACAACTTCGCAGCAGGCGCTTTTTCTCTTCTGCCATGTATTTGTCAAGAATATATTGTGCAAATCTTCATTTGTCCAAAATACAGAAGCTGTCATCCTGGTTATCTGTCTGTTAAATCTGTCCAAAAAAGAATGAAATATTCCAAATCTAAAAATATATAAAATAAATTCAGCTGTAAGTCATGTTCATACTTTAAGTAAGTTTAAATATTCGCTCTATTGTTTAATTTTTCAATTACTAATTCTCACTCTCTGGTTTTTAATTAATAACCCCTTTCAATTATTTACCGTTTCTTCTTCCGGGTTGGACCGTGTCAAATTGTTGTTATCTGCCGAGCTTTCGCACATCATGTGATGGCTTCTTCAGGGTTGAAAAGAGAATGATTTATTTCTTATTCATTCTCTATTCAGACCTGAAGAAGCCATCACATGATGTGCGAAAGCTCGGCAGATAACAACAACTTAACACGGTCCAACCCGGAAGAAGAAACGGTAAATACATCTGACGACCGTCGAAGCCTACGTGAACATCCTTTTAATTAAGCCAAACGAGAGTTTAATAAATAGCTAGCAATGTTAGCTCCTCCGAGTACAAGACGATATACTCGTAGTGAGGTATGGGGAGCCTGAAATGATCTTTTACTCCCTCGTTGGTGTAGCTGGTAAAATGTCCGCCCGGCAAGTGGGTGACCCGGGTTCGTTTCTATTTTCTAGCTCCTTGTACGGTTCAAATAAAAATTCCTTCTTATGTTATGGTCTGACAAGGATGTTAAAGTTTATTTCGTTGTGAGCCATCGACCGGACATAATAGAGACATAACTAATACGTTTTATTACACCTAGGGGCACTGATATCTTGTTGTTGAAGTACTTGACTCCTGAGCCAAAGGTCCCAGGTCAAATACTCACAATGCTTTTTTTTTTTTTTTAAACTGTCAAATGAGAACCATTCTTCATTGAATGGGAACGAAATCAGATGGCTAGTGTGGTGTACTGAATATACCCTTTCTCTAGTGTGCCGTAGATCAATAATAAATATATCCTTTATGTATAAATACCTATATGTTTTTCACTATTGGGTCTGTAATGCATTTTGCGAGACTGTTTTTTTTTTGTTTTGTTCTTCTTAGAGAGGTAATTCAACTAGCCATTGAATACGGTTTTCGTTTCGTTATTTTTAGGCCATTTCAGGACGTTCCCTTTCTTTTGTTCGAAAATGGTCCAAAAACTAATTTTTCAACAACAAAATTCCCTGAAAGAGCCTGTACCTCATATTTTTAGACAGTTTGATTTAATCATACAGTATTTCAAATACATCATGATGAAGATAAGGTTGGTTCATTGGATGTTAAAACATTCTGATGATTTCTGGAGATGTGCTTTTTCCCTGATAGTATGATTTTCATGTACAAAATGAAGCACAATATTGTCGAAGGAAGGTAGGAATTTTAATCTGTAAGTAGTGATTTTTTACAAAATAATATATTAGGCTTCTACAGGGAAGTCAGTATCAGAGGTGATACAAGTTATAAATAATCTAAATAATTTTAAATAAAATTACAAATGACATAATAGTGCTTTTATATATTCTTACCCTTTGTCTGTACTAAAGCAAGGCCAGGAATGAATAAATACTAGAAAATGCAACATTTGTGAAAGTATTTCACGTCATAATGTGCATGCTTCTATGGTGATACACGGATTTTGTTCGAGCGTGGTTTTCCTCCTGTGTGTGCTGCTTGTGGTGTCAACACGACAATGGCGACATATAATCTGTGAATGCCCGACATATTCCATCACCAGAGCTAAACCCTCTGTTTCTCGAGAATTGAAATATTCTTTGGGAAATGACGAAGTTAATACAGCCGGAGTAATGATTTTCGTATAGGATATAAATATGAATATTGTTTTTGTTACATCTATCTGTCTCAGCCGGGGCATGAGATCCAGGTTCGAGCCCTAGCTGAGACAGATAGATTTTTTATTCTATTCCCTTGCATTTATTGTTTAACAATTTTAGTGGGATTAAATAATAAATTAAATTAATCTTGTATTTTCGATGTAGGATATTTTTTAAGGGGACATTGATGTCAGAAAGCAAGTCTTGCATTTTTTCTTCATAATTAGACCTGAGATATGTGCATTAGTACTGACATATTTGCTTCAAAGGTATATTTTTCTAGAGCCTGAATCTGATTATTTACCTGAATTGACCCATTCCATGGTTTTTGAGCGAAGTTGGTATTTACATTAAAACTCTCAGAATTCAGACCATTTTAGTGAAATTGTCCTACCTGCCTTCTAAAAAATACTCGATAGGGTCATGAGCAAGTCTTTGTCAAATCCTTCAGCTGGGAGTTTAAACTTAGAGACTAATGCCAAGACTCTCGGGGTTCACCTTATCTGTGGGACTAACAACCCAATCAGTTTCAGCCTTGATATCTTGATCTCACAGGTGAGTATGTCTAGGTGTCTTTCACTGCTTTGACCGACATCCACATCCCACATCCTCTTAAATATTTCTTTTTAAGACCTAAACCAACAGTCATCACATTCAAATCATATATACGATTGATAAACAGTTTTGAGTTCCTCGTAGAAACAGAAAAACAAAAATTATACATACTGTAAATGCCTAATTAAGCAATTGGAATCACCGTTTCCGTTGGGATTCAGTGGAGTACCTTGAGCGGTAACTGGTAGGCGCTTTCGGGGCTCAGATCGTAACCTTTTTATTCTATTCCCTTGCATTTATTGTTCGGAGATAAATATAATTAACCATATATGATTTTTTTTCTAATAATTTGATTTATTGGTGACTCTGACGCTAGGGCCTTGGTAGCTGCAGTCGTCCGAAATTCTACATCCACCTCCTCCTCTATGGTGATCTACCTGACTGAGTTGCTTGTGTGTTTTCAGAAAAACCCCGGCACGCTCCGGGTCCCTGAGACTGACAAAGAGAAGGAGAAGTTTGAGATGGACATGTGGTTGGAGGCGGGGCGGTCCTCGCAGATTTCCCGACACATCGGCGGGCTGTGTGCCGAAGCAGGAGATGCCACGTACACAAGGAGGTCAGACCTCGTGCACTGGGCCAGGAGACAAGGTAACTTGTTATCATAATAAACAAGTCCTCACCTAATGGATTGAGACTTATTGATTTTTAGGTAGATTGAAAACTAAAGAACCTGGAGGGGACTCAACTGAGCCAATGAGCTGATATACCTAAGAGCTGTTTCCTTATCAGTGTTAAGAATGGTAGTAGCTTTTCTTTTTTTTTTTT
>KZ810499.1:23719-38038 GCA_000696205.2 Oncopeltus fasciatus
CATCCTGGAAGGTTCACCGTTCCTAGGAAAGACTGTCTTGACAGCTCTACTGAGCATTTTCCTTTCACTATTTTCTTCTATCACTAAGAATAACCTTTTTTTTTTCTTTAAAAAGTTTATTTATTTTATTTTATTCAAAAGTTTATTTAAATATTGAGGATTTTTTTGGGATCCATCCTGTCCATGTAAATGTTTTGGGGTTTTAGAGCAAAGAGATCAGTTCGAATTACTCCATAACTGGCGAGAATCAAAATAAGTTCAACATAAATAATTTATTCCAAAATAGAATGTCTCCCTCCCCTCCCTTCTGAAATGAATAAAAAAATGAAATAACGAATTAAAACAAAAATAAAAGGCCCAATTTAAATAAATTACAAGAAATACTTATCACATAGATGACCGAGAATATACTTCGAAAGCTTTTGGACGATTGAAGTATACCTTTTTTTTTTATGGAATGTTTTTTTGGAATAAACGTTTATCTAACAACTTTCATCCTAAAAAAGCGTTTATCCCAAAAACCGGTCATCCAAAAAAACGTTCAATCCAAAAAACGTTTTTGAGATGAACATTTTTAGGGATGAACGAATCCCAACCTTTCGACCTGTGAGCGAAAGTGTGCATGGTGGTACCAGGACATTCAAACCCCCTAGATCGACAGAAGTATATATTTGATTTAAATAATTCACTTAGCCTTAAGGGACGATTTCCTGTGTTATAATTTTTAGCAATTCAAACTGACCATTTTAAATTATATTATTAATGGGTGCGTGTTCCTCCGTGTGTCTTTGTGCACCTGTATACTTCTCCATTCGGTGTTTTAGCATCCCTCCCCCCCTTTTACGGGATTAAATATAGCCTTTACTCTATGTTTTTGTGTCCTAAGGGGCTTCCGGAATATATTTAAGTATGTATCTAAGACAATTATGCATCTCCATTCTCCAGATAGTCTTAGATACAATATTAGCAGGAATATTTCTCCTTTCTTTCTCCTTACTGTATTGTATGATTAACATTTTACATTCTACTGATTTACTGTTGTTTTTTTCCCCCTGTATTTCTATTGATATCCATTACTGGTTTATAAATAACCCCTTCTGTCTAACATTCTTTAACAAAATGGAAAGTTTTAATTAGTGTGAATAATTTCCTAATTCTCGTCTAAGGGTGAAACTCCCTCAGCTTTGGGGACATAGCAGTCCATGCTAAAAATCAATTAGCGTTCGAGAGCCTGGAAGCTTGGCTATTAACCCTGGCGACCTCCTCACCGCCCAGCTGGTTCCAAGCGCCCTAATCTCTGAGACAACCCCGGGAGAGATTGCGGCTGACACCTGCACCGGCTGACAGTTTGTTCAGTAAATTTGTCAGGGCTGACAAGCAAGGGCTTCCGTCCTTCGCACGGTACCGTCTCTTGCACCCCTCAACTCCACATTCAGTCAGCAATACCCTCCATTGGCATAAGCGTGAACTATTGACGGAGATTGCGTAAACTGAGCTTGTCTACTCCTGTATAGTACTGAAGAAGAAATAAGCCAAGTAATTTTGTTATCTGGCTCAGTGTAATCTCTATGAAACTGTAAACAGGGTCTAACATTGAGAAAGATTAAACAATTAATGAGAGGGAATAAAATAAAAATCTATCTGTCCCAGCCAGGAATAACCTGGATCTCCTGCTTTCCGGGCCGGTGCACTTACCAGTTATGCTACCAGGACGTGCTAGTTATCTTATTCAATTCCCTTTACACTAGCAATAGCCTAACCCACTAGAAAGGCGAGAACTTCGTCTTGTACTCAAGGGAGCTGACATTGTCAAACTATTTGGCGACTCTCGTCATTTACTTTATTTAATTTTTTCAATATTTTTCATTTGGTTGTGGTTTTTTATCCCACGTAAATTTCAAGGTTCGATTCCTGGCTGGGACAGATAGATTTTTTTATTCTATTCCCTTTCATTAATTGTTTGAAATTTACGTGGGATAAAATACCACAACCAAACAAAATATTTTTAAGAAAGATTTTTTTTTTATAATGGTGTGTCAACCTTTGGTCGTTACCGCCAGGGAGATATTTTTAGAAGCGGGAAGATATTTTCGAAGAGAAGAATTTTTTAGCAAAAGGTACAGCTTACGTCATCCGTAAACAGCTGGCGTCATCCGTCACTTGCCTTGTACATCTGCCCCTCTAATCTTAATATTTCGATGCCATGTATTAGAAAAAGTGTTGTTTCGCAATCTTATCTCTCGCTTAGTTTTTGCCCAAGGCTCGTTGGTGCACAGATATGGCATTCCTTTATCATTTTTACTAAACCGCTGGCGTCATCCGTCACTTGCCTTGTACATCTGCCCCTCTAATCATAATGTAATTCTTTCAAATACATCTGATCCCATGTATTGTGAAAAGTGTTGCTAAATCTCGCTCTGTCTTAGGGGTAGGCTAGATGGTGCGCAGATGTGGCATCCCTGTACCATTCCCATTAGATTCCTTATCCTCTGCAGAATGACAGAAATTGTTTGGTCAAGAAGGAGTGACTAAGTTTCAACAAACTGCTCCTTATCACTCGAAATGAATAGTAGAAGAATTTTGAAGTGTTATTGTCTGATACAATTTTTAATGCGGGCAACAGCTACTTTTAGATACTTGAAAATATTTTCTTGATATTTTCTCATAATCTGCCTACTACATTTAAAAAATAATGACTTTTCTATGTTAATGTTTCTCAGTGTATCAACTCTCTACAGGATACAGTTTTAAATTAAAAAAAAATGAAATTCGTCATGTAGCTTTTAAATGTCAAAGGAAATCCTTGGTTAGTTATTGAGCGAAATCGAACGCATAGGAGTGGGGGATAATCTGAAATGTCAAGCGCTAGTAAAATCAAACTTAACGATGTTGCGGTCCCAACCTCTATAGGGTCTACTTGACATGGAAAATTCAAAATTTGTTAGTATATATATTAAATTATAAATATTTACTATTACATATATTAAATATTAAGTAATAATTATACTCAAAGCTTTTTCTCTTAGGCCTTCATCAAGTGCTAGATGAGGCTTGAGGCCTACAATTGTTTTAGCAATTGGTCTTCTGTACATTCTCTGATGAAGGTCCAAGGCAAAAGACTTTGTCCCCCGAAGTAATAATTGTGGAGAAACTCTATAGAATTACTAATTACTGTAAGATTTCCAGTTTCAAGAAGGATCTTGGCGTCAGCTGTGAGGTGTTGTCTGTCCAAGGAATCAGTTGGCGGCATAAGCTGGCGGCATAAGCTCCTCTTACAGCTCGAGGGGTGTTGTGGGGTTGGGAAAAGCCGAGATGCAGGTATCGAACACCCGGCTGTAAACAATACCGGGAGGATGTCTGAGGAGAGATAATTAATACAGGGCGGACTACTCGGGGGTTAGCCGACCCCACCGACATCTCAGGACAATCTGAGTCAGACGAGTCGGCTCCAGTCACGCGAACCTCGCTCGCTAAAACCCTCCCGTTAAGTGGAAACTCCCTATTCGCTGGAATATTAGTTTTCCACTTGATTTGTAAGTCGAAGATGGCCATTTGTATCCCTATCCCTCCACTTCCCCTATCCCTCCACTTCCTCTATCCCTCCACTTCCTCTACCCTCTTATCAATAGGGTAGCGCAGTAGTAAATTTTTAGTAATCAGCTGCTACCAGCAAGCCTTCCTTCACTTCCTCTTCTACGGATTATTCTTATCTGTAGCTTGACGTGGCTTCTAAGGATCTATTGAATTCTTCATAAACATGCAGAGCTGTATTATAACCCAAATGAATATGAAAGTTAAATTTGGCATACTCGCGCCCCCCACAGACCTCGAGGAATTTCTTTACAGCTAAAATCAGTTGGGAAGCAGGAGGGTGGAGAAATATTGAATTAAATATTTAACAAAATTTTTATTTTGAAATAATTCTGTGGTAATTTTTCAGAAATAATATACATTATTTCTGAAAAATGCATACGCATTCGGTAGATTCAGACAACGTTTTTAAGTGTATAATTCTTTTTTTAGACTGCATATAAGACATGAGAAAATAATTTAGTAAATTTACAAATATATCTTAAATGTATAAATCTAATTCTAAATTAATGTAAAACTTATACTATTGGTATATAATGAGTTTTACGTTATTAGTGTTGTTAAATGTTTTGTCAGATATCTAAAATATTTTAATTAGCAATAATTAAATATATATATATGAAGTCTGAGAGGAATAGGAATAATTAAAATAATTATAATATTATAATCTCATTCACTAACATACTAATGGTTTTTTACGTCAGTTATTTAAATAATTATTTCTTATAATCTCAATCTCATAATATACAAGAAATGCAAGGTTAGAATAAAAAAATCTTACTACCTCAACCGGGTCTCCTACTTTCCGGGCAGTTATGCTGACCACTACACAACCGAGGCTAGTGAGATAATCTCTCCAACTCCCCGCAATTTACTCCGAGTCTAATCCACCAGGTAAGAAAAAATATTGTCTTAGGATTAGGATTAGAATCATGCTCGAAGGAGCTAACATTGTTGGCTATTTGTAAGATTCTCGTTTTCCCAAGTTCGATTCCCGGTTGGGGTAGCAAGATTTTTTTATATATAACTTGGGATAAAATATCACAACAAAATAATTATTAAATCAACCTTATAATGTTTGCCATTTATTTTTATATTTTTTAGACTAATTTAAATACTGTAAATAGGCTTAATGATTTGAAGTTCTTGCAAGAGGGAATATTATAGGCTTGTCCCTCGTGCATAATAAAAGCTGATACATACATGCTTTTTCAGGATTTGTTCCATCATAGATCATCATAAGTTCTATAGACACCATTGTAGCTTAGGAAATTGGCTATGTACCCCATTTCAGGCCTACTATCTAAATGGGCAGGATCTTTCAATTTTTTATGTATACATCTCATTTTATAAGTATTTTAGCACGGTATGCTGGCAAACGGTACTTCTTCTCAGCGATGCATTCATGTTTTAATGACTGATTTAATATTAATTATGTATTTCCTTCGATCCCACCTATGTGACACAAAAATAATAGTTAGACATTCACGCGCACGCTTCTGAAAGCTCTACAGGCTATAGTTTTCATTTTTTTATTATTTTATTCGAAGTTATTATTACTGTTATGGATATGTTTTCAACTGTTGATCTGACCAATACTTTTTTTTTTTCAATTATTTATTTATTACGTTCTCTAAAATAAGTTACATGATGTAATTTGTCTAACTACTTTGTTCTATTGGCTGTGAATTACAGTATCATGGGAGAGAAAACTTCCATTGCCCAACCTCGAAGAAAAAAGAAAATTGATAATAATAACAATAATAATAGTAATATAATAATAATTACAAGAAAAGAAAATCACTTCCCACAGAGAAAAGTCCCATTGACCCCATTCTCTGTTAATTAGGGCATTAAGGTCCAAGACGTCACTAGGCCAGCTTCGTTTTAGTCGCCATGGAGGATTGTATGGTTTGGAGTCCGACGACAGGGATTGGGATTAATAAGAGAATCCAATAATTACATTTGATTTAAAATGAACTCTATTTCGATTATAACTTTTTATAAACTAATTAAAAAAAAAAAATCTTATAAAGCATTCACACATACACATTTTAGAGCTTTATTTACATTGGCTGTATGGGTTCTTCCCATGAGTTCAAAAATATTATGATATTCATTATTTATTCATTAAGGACAACCAAACCTAGTGTATTACAATTATTTATCGAAGGTACCGGATGAGAAGTGGCTTAGTATAATTGTAATTTGAAAGAATTATAATTGTTGCCTAAAATCAAAATGATCTGTCCCAGAATTACTACTTCGAATGTCTATAGCCAGCAAGTGTACTTGTTCTGTACGTCGCTAATGTTGCATGTGCCCGATTCTAATCGATCGTTGGATTTCCCCTGAGTCATGCTTAAGTGCGCTTTGAGTTGCAGTCTGCTTCTGGAGTCATATAGACTATGTAAGTGGGTAGTGCCCGAGGAGGTTAGTGTCTGGAGTCCTGGAATGCCATTCTGCCCTCAACACGCACTGTGGGTAGTGCCCGAGGAGGTTAGTGTCTGGAGTCCTGGAATGCCATTCTGCCCTCAACACGCACTGTGGGTAGTGCCCGAGGAGGTTAGTGTCTGGAGTCCTGGAATGCCATTCTGCCCTCAACACGCACTGTGGGTAGTGCCCGAGGAGGTTAGTGTCTGGAGTCCTGGAATGCCATTCTGCCCTCAACACGCACTGTGGGTAGTGCCCGAGGAGGTTAGTGTCTGGAGTCCTGGAATGCCATTCTGCCCTCAACACGCACTGTGGGTAGTGCCCGAGGAGGTTAGTGTCTGGAGTCCTGGAATGCCATTCTGCCCTCAACACGCACTGTGGGTAGTGCCCGAGGAGGTTAGTGTCTGGAGTCCTGGAATGCCATTCTGCCCTCAACACGCACTGTGGGTAGTGCCCGAGGAGGTTAGTGTCTGGAGTCCTGGAATGCCATTCTGCCCTCAACACGCACTGTGGGTAGTGCCCGAGGAGGTTAGTGTCTGGAGTCCTGGAATGCCATTCTGCCCTCAACACGCACTGTGGGTAGTGCCCGAGGAGGTTAGTGTCTGGAGTCCTGGAATGCCATTCTGCCCTCAACACGCACTGTGGGTAGTGCCCGAGGAGGTTAGTGTCTGGAGTCCTGGAATGCCATTCTGCCCTCAACACGCACTGTGGGTAGTGCCCGAGGAGGTTAGTGTCTGGAGTCCTGGAATGCCATTCTGCCCTCAACACGCACTGTGGGTAGTGCCCGAGGAGGTTAGTGTCTGGAGTCCTGGAATGCCATTCTGCCCTCAACACGCACTGTGGGTAGTGCCCGAGGAGGTTAGTGTCTGGAGTCCTGGAATGCCATTCTGCCCTCAACACGCACTGTGGGTAGTGCCCGAGGAGGTTAGTGTCTGGAGTCCTGGAATGCCATTCTGCCCTCAACACGCACTGTGGGTAGTGCCCGAGGAGGTTAGTGTCTGGAGTCCTGGAATGCCATTCTGCCCTCAACACGCACTGTGGGTAGTGCCCGAGGAGGTTAGTGTCTGGAGTCCTGGAATGCCATTCTGCCCTCAACACGCACTGTGGGTAGTGCCCGAGGAGGTTAGTGTCTGGAGTCCTGGAATGCCATTCTGCCCTCAACACGCACTGTGGGTAGTGCCCGAGGAGGTTAGTGTCTGGAGTCCTGGAATGCCATTCTGCCCTCAACACGCACTGTGGGTAGTGCCCGAGGAGGTTAGTGTCTGGAGTCCTGGAATGCCATTCTGCCCTCAACACGCACTGTGGGTAGTGCCCGAGGAGGTTAGTGTCTGGAGTCCTGGAATGCCATTCTGCCCTCAACACGCACTGTGGGTAGTGCCCGAGGAGGTTAGTGTCTGGAGTCCTGGAATGCCATTCTGCCCTCAACACGCACTGTGGGTAGTGCCCGAGGAGGTTAGTGTCTGGAGTCCTGGAATGCCATTCTGCCCTCAACACGCACTGTGGGTAGTGCCCGAGGAGGTTAGTGTCTGGAGTCCTGGAATGCCATTCTGCCCTCAACACGCACTGTGGGTAGTGCCCGAGGAGGTTAGTGTCTGGAGTCCTGGAATGCCATTCTGCCCTCAACACGCACTGTGGGTAGTGCCCGAGGAGGTTAGTGTCTGGAGTCCTGGAATGCCATTCTGCCCTCAACACGCACTGTGGGTAGTGCCCGAGGAGGTTAGTGTCTGGAGTCCTGGAATGCCATTCTGCCCTCAACACGCACTGTGGGTAGTGCCCGAGGAGGTTAGTGTCTGGAGTCCTGGAATGCCATTCTGCCCTCAACACGCACTGTGGGTAGTGCCCGAGGAGGTTAGTGTCTGGAGTCCTGGAATGCCATTCTGCCCTCAACACGCACTGTGGGTAGTGCCCGAGGAGGTTAGTGTCTGGAGTCCTGGAATGCCATTCTGCCCTCAACACGCACTGTGGGTAGTGCCCGAGGAGGTTAGTGTCTGGAGTCCTGGAATGCCATTCTGCCCTCAACACGCACTGTGGGTAGTGCCCGAGGAGGTTAGTGTCTGGAGTCCTGGAATGCCATTCTGCCCTCAACACGCACTGTGGGTAGTGCCCGAGGAGGTTAGTGTCTGGAGTCCTGGAATGCCATTCTGCCCTCAACACGCACTGTGGGTAGTGCCCGAGGAGGTTAGTGTCTGGAGTCCTGGAATGCCATTCTGCCCTCAACACGCACTGTGGGTAGTGCCCGAGGAGGTTAGTGTCTGGAGTCCTGGAATGCCATTCTGCCCTCAACACGCACTGTGGGTAGTGCCCGAGGAGGTTAGTGTCTGGAGTCCTGGAATGCCATTCTGCCCTCAACACGCACTGTGGGTAGTGCCCGAGGAGGTTAGTGTCTGGAGTCCTGGAATGCCATTCTGCCCTCAACACGCACTGTGGGTAGTGCCCGAGGAGGTTAGTGTCTGGAGTCCTGGAATGCCATTCTGCCCTCAACACGCACTGTGGGTAGTGCCCGAGGAGGTTAGTGTCTGGAGTCCTGGAATGCCATTCTGCCCTCAACACGCACTGTGGGTAGTGCCCGAGGAGGTTAGTGTCTGGAGTCCTGGAATGCCATTCTGCCCTCAACACGCACTGTGGGTAGTGCCCGAGGAGGTTAGTGTCTGGAGTCCTGGAATGCCATTCTGCCCTCAACACGCACTGTGGGTAGTGCCCGAGGAGGTTAGTGTCTGGAGTCCTGGAATGCCATTCTGCCCTCAACACGCACTGTGGGTAGTGCCCGAGGAGGTTAGTGTCTGGAGTCCTGGAATGCCATTCTGCCCTCAACACGCACTGTGGGTAGTGCCCGAGGAGGTTAGTGTCTGGAGTCCTGGAATGCCATTCTGCCCTCAACACGCACTGTGGGTAGTGCCCGAGGAGGTTAGTGTCTGGAGTCCTGGAATGCCATTCTGCCCTCAACACGCACTGTGGGTAGTGCCCGAGGAGGTTAGTGTCTGGAGTCCTGGAATGCCATTCTGCCCTCAACACGCACTGTGGGTAGTGCCCGAGGAGGTTAGTGTCTGGAGTCCTGGAATGCCATTCTGCCCTCAACACGCACTGTGGGTAGTGCCCGAGGAGGTTAGTGTCTGGAGTCCTGGAATGCCATTCTGCCCTCAACACGCACTGTGGGTAGTGCCCGAGGAGGTTAGTGTCTGGAGTCCTGGAATGCCATTCTGCCCTCAACACGCACTGTGGGTAGTGCCCGAGGAGGTTAGTGTCTGGAGTCCTGGAATGCCATTCTGCCCTCAACACGCACTGTGGGTAGTGCCCGAGGAGGTTAGTGTCTGGAGTCCTGGAATGCCATTCTGCCCTCAACACGCACTGTGGGTAGTGCCCGAGGAGGTTAGTGTCTGGAGTCCTGGAATGCCATTCTGCCCTCAACACGCACTGTGGGTAGTGCCCGAGGAGGTTAGTGTCTGGAGTCCTGGAATGCCATTCTGCCCTCAACACGCACTGTGGGTAGTGCCCGAGGAGGTTAGTGTCTGGAGTCCTGGAATGCCATTCTGCCCTCAACACGCACTGTGGGTAGTGCCCGAGGAGGTTAGTGTCTGGAGTCCTGGAATGCCATTCTGCCCTCAACACGCACTGTGGGTAGTGCCCGAGGAGGTTAGTGTCTGGAGTCCTGGAATGCCATTCTGCCCTCAACACGCACTGTGGGTAGTGCCCGAGGAGGTTAGTGTCTGGAGTCCTGGAATGCCATTCTGCCCTCAACACGCACTGTGGGTAGTGCCCGAGGAGGTTAGTGTCTGGAGTCCTGGAATGCCATTCTGCCCTCAACACGCACTGTGGGTAGTGCCCGAGGAGGTTAGTGTCTGGAGTCCTGGAATGCCATTCTGCCCTCAACACGCACTGTGGGTAGTGCCCGAGGAGGTTAGTGTCTGGAGTCCTGGAATGCCATTCTGCCCTCAACACGCACTGTGGGTAGTGCCCGAGGAGGTTAGTGTCTGGAGTCCTGGAATGCCATTCTGCCCTCAACACGCACTGTGGGTAGTGCCCGAGGAGGTTAGTGTCTGGAGTCCTGGAATGCCATTCTGCCCTCAACACGCACTGTGGGTAGTGCCCGAGGAGGTTAGTGTCTGGAGTCCTGGAATGCCATTCTGCCCTCAACACGCACTGTGGGTAGTGCCCGAGGAGGTTAGTGTCTGGAGTCCTGGAATGCCATTCTGCCCTCAACACGCACTGTGGGTAGTGCCCGAGGAGGTTAGTGTCTGGAGTCCTGGAATGCCATTCTGCCCTCAACACGCACTGTGGGTAGTGCCCGAGGAGGTTAGTGTCTGGAGTCCTGGAATGCCATTCTGCCCTCAACACGCACTGTGGGTAGTGCCCGAGGAGGTTAGTGTCTGGAGTCCTGGAATGCCATTCTGCCCTCAACACGCACTGTGGGTAGTGCCCGAGGAGGTTAGTGTCTGGAGTCCTGGAATGCCATTCTGCCCTCAACACGCACTGTGGGTAGTGCCCGAGGAGGTTAGTGTCTGGAGTCCTGGAATGCCATTCTGCCCTCAACACGCACTGTGGGTAGTGCCCGAGGAGGTTAGTGTCTGGAGTCCTGGAATGCCATTCTGCCCTCAACACGCACTGTGGGTAGTGCCCGAGGAGGTTAGTGTCTGGAGTCCTGGAATGCCATTCTGCCCTCAACACGCACTGTGGGTAGTGCCCGAGGAGGTTAGTGTCTGGAGTCCTGGAATGCCATTCTGCCCTCAACACGCACTGTGGGTAGTGCCCGAGGAGGTTAGTGTCTGGAGTCCTGGAATGCCATTCTGCCCTCAACACGCACTGTGGGTAGTGCCCGAGGAGGTTAGTGTCTGGAGTCCTGGAATGCCATTCTGCCCTCAACACGCACTGTGGGTAGTGCCCGAGGAGGTTAGTGTCTGGAGTCCTGGAATGCCATTCTGCCCTCAACACGCACTGTGGGTAGTGCCCGAGGAGGTTAGTGTCTGGAGTCCTGGAATGCCATTCTGCCCTCAACACGCACTGTGGGTAGTGCCCGAGGAGGTTAGTGTCTGGAGTCCTGGAATGCCATTCTGCCCTCAACACGCACTGTGGGTAGTGCCCGAGGAGGTTAGTGTCTGGAGTCCTGGAATGCCATTCTGCCCTCAACACGCACTGTGGGTAGTGCCCGAGGAGGTTAGTGTCTGGAGTCCTGGAATGCCATTCTGCCCTCAACACGCACTGTGGGTAGTGCCCGAGGAGGTTAGTGTCTGGAGTCCTGGAATGCCATTCTGCCCTCAACACGCACTGTGGGTAGTGCCCGAGGAGGTTAGTGTCTGGAGTCCTGGAATGCCATTCTGCCCTCAACACGCACTGTGGGTAGTGCCCGAGGAGGTTAGTGTCTGGAGTCCTGGAATGCCATTCTGCCCTCAACACGCACTGTGGGTAGTGCCCGAGGAGGTTAGTGTCTGGAGTCCTGGAATGCCATTCTGCCCTCAACACGCACTGTGGGTAGTGCCCGAGGAGGTTAGTGTCTGGAGTCCTGGAATGCCATTCTGCCCTCAACACGCACTGTGGGTAGTGCCCGAGGAGGTTAGTGTCTGGAGTCCTGGAATGCCATTNATATATATATATATATATAGTCAGCAAGAGCTTTTGTGTCTGCAATTTTTAAAATAATGTAATGAAATCTTGTATTTAAGCTTACTTATTTCAAAATATAGGATGTTCTTGTTAATGGCATATATTAGTCCGAAGGAATGGAAGGTTCAGAGGGGCCATAATATAAAATTTGAGTATCTAGGTTACGAAAAACATTTATAAAGAGGGGTGTAAAATGGAACATTAAAAAAACGCACATTATTCTCGGGTGTGGAGGGTTGTCTGAAATGTCAAGAGCTAATGCGAATAGCCTACTTCAAACCTTTTTATTTTCGAGTGGGCTAAATATTTATTTTNGTGGTGTAATGGTTTAGCATACCGGCCCAGATAGCAGGAGATCCAGGTTCGATTCCTGGCGAGGACAGATAGATTTTTTTTATTCTGTTCCCTCTCATTAATTATTTAAAATAAGTTATTTAATCTCAAATCACAAATTATTTCTCTATAAATTGATAGTAAATTTTTACTTTCCTACAAGTGAAGTAATGACCATGAAATAAATTTTAATTTATATTGAATAAATTGTTGACGTCAAGTTCTATGAAGAGAGGATTATAGGGAATTCGGTCTTGGTAGTTGAAGAATTACAAATTAATTTGTAACCAAAAAAGTTTTTATTTTAGCCAACGTATCGGCCTGAATTTCATCTTAGTCATGATGTAGATTCAATTAAGGACGAATATCTCTCTCTACTAAATGGGGTTATTTGCCCTGGCGNCAAACCTTTTTATTTTCGAGTGGGCTAAATATTTATTTTGAGCAATGAAACCGAACACAGATTTTTTATTAATAAAAGATATAACCTATAGTTACTTGACAAACATTTATCAAGTGCAGATAAACTTAATTTAAGCATTTTCTGCGTGAAACGATTTTTTAAATATTTTGAAGTATTTGATATATACTTTGATTATCAAATAATAGGATTTGAAGATATATTTTGTATTTACTTTACTTGCTTTTTAGAATGCAAGATTATAGCCTTTTACCTCTGTAAACAAATATAGGGAAAGAAAGCGGCCTAGANAATTCGGTCTTGGTAGTTGAAGAATTACAAATTAATTTGTAACCAAAAAAGTTTTTATTTTAGCCAACGTATCGGCCTGAATTTCATCTTAGTCATGATGTAGATTCAATTAAGGACGAATATCTCTCTCTACTAAATGGGGTTATTTGCCCTGGCGAAGGCCTAAAATTCAGGAGGAACGTTGGCTAAAATAAAATATTTTTTGATTTGAATCGTACAGGGAGCTATAAAAAAAAAAAAACTCTCTACCTCAGCCGGGAAGGTAGAGTTTTATTTCTATCTCCCTGTATGATTCAAATCAATAATGAAATTGTAGATTTCATTACCACAATTATCATAATGATTTCAAATAATTTTTTTTTTGTCAAAAATTAGTTTCTAAGCGCTAATGACTATCAGCAGTCGATAGACAATAAAATAAATAAAATAAANGATATTCATTATTTATTCATTAAGGACAACCAAACCTAGTGTATTACAATTATTTATCGAAGGTACCGGATGAGAAGTGGCTTAGTATAATTGTAATTTGAAAGAATTATAATTGTTGCCTAAAATCAAAATGATCTGTCCCAGAATTACTACTTCGAATGTCTATAGCCAGCAAGTGTACTTGTTCTGTACGTCGCTAATGTTGCATGTGCCCGATTCTAATCGATCGTTGGATTTCCCCTGAGTCATGCTTAAGTGCGCTTTGAGTTGCAGTCTGCTTCTGGAGTCATATAGACTATGTAAGTGGGTAGTGCCCGAGGAGGTTAGTGTCTGGAGTCCTGGAATGCCATTCTGCCCTCAACACGCACTGTGGGTAGTGCCCGAGGAGGTTAGTGTCTGGAGTCCTGGAATGCCATCTTCTGCCTTCAACACGCACTTAGCAACAATGCCTCCATTATCAATTTCTTACATTTATTTTCTAGAAAAGAGATAGCAGATCCCAAAAAATGTACGGAATTAACGCCCTAGATACATTTAGACCTTTTTCGGTGGCTTGCAATCTCCTCTGAGTAAGAAATTACATTCGGAAATTGTCGTCCTTTTGGTCCCGGCGTTACTCTTTATGCCTCTCTATTTACTTTTTCTTTTATTGTTCGTTGGTTACTTTTTCGATATCATTAACAAAATCAACTTTCATTATTATTCAAAATATTTTATGTATTTTTTGGGTTATATATTTAATATTCCATTAGAATTTTCTGTTGTGAGTACTTGTTAGTACTCCTACCTGGTTATATATTAATCAGACATTCACTGTACGTTATGTAATTTGTATTATAACAATTGCTGCATGGTTCAGAAATCAGTAGACTGAATCTCGGCCTCTCTGGCATGCTGGACCATTCAACCAATCAGAAATAGTCATTGTGAGTTCTAACAATTAACATTCTATTACAAATCTAAAGCCTGTAACAAGTTCAAACGTAGAGGTTATTTTGACCGTAGATACATCATTTTAAAAATTCAATTTAAAAAAAATGGGTATATTTTATTCTCCCGACATTTCGGCTTACATTGTAAGCTCAGGGCTTCTCATTCATGAATAATGGATCCTGTATCCTCTCGCCTTCATGATAGCCCTGAAGATGGCTTACAATGTAACCTAAAACTTTGGCAAATAATTTAAAAAATACACATTTTTTTTTAATTGCATTTTTTGGATC